>CAJVPS010001425.1:0-15658 GCA_910591765.1 Ambispora leptoticha | reverse complement strand
ACTTAAATAATAATTATGGAAATTAATATATTATTTTAAAAAAATTACTTAATATTATTTTGCGTAAATAATAAAAATATAAATTAATTTAAAACTGACTCCAAACTAACTTTTAATTTTTTCATAAATAAAATTGTTTGTTTGATATTTCCCCCCTTCTCAACTCACCAGTATGCATCTCTCATTCTTTCCATCAATTCATTTATGATCTGTCATTGATCTTCAGCAGCTCTCTCACATTCAGTTTTATCAGATGCCACCATCTCTTCCAAGTCATAATACTCATATATCTCGAATTCACACCCTTCAAATATTTGCTGGAAATCTTCCTAAGTACTGATTGTTAATAATTTCCTAGCTCTATACATGTGTTCATGAAAGATATGTTGATAGGGCAAGCGATACTTATAGAAGAATAGGCAATGATATTTAAGTGATATTAGACCAGGCACCACTTTGCCATATTCTATCCTCTTTTCAACAGCACAGACTTCACTAATGATTATTTATTAGATTAGAAAAGGAAATTTGTGAATTTCATCAAGAATTTCACAGTCAATATCATCAACAGAAATCTTTATAATACAAAATCTAAAGGCAGTGTACTCAGAATCTGAATGCTTCTTTTTATCAAGTAAAACAATATGATGGCATGCACCTAATAAAAATCATTAGAATTATTAAAATTAGTGGTAAATAGCATGCAAACATCAAAGTATAAAAAAATTATACCCTACCAACTAGACCATGATATGGAAAGGTTCTTTATTTCAATTCATTGTGATAGGATTCCAAGATATTTATTGAAGTCACCTGTAAAAGAAGAAAAGAGTATTAACGGGTCCAAAGAGCCCACTGGTATGTATTTTGCACATAATTTCTTAGGATGTACTGCTAAATAGTAGGAACCAGACAATTATTTATCACTTGTTAGATAGACTTCTCACAAGTAATTTTTATTAATTTATGTATCACTTGATTCATTTTGTCTCACATTTTTACATAATAGATCTTGCCTATCCAAGTCCACATAATATGGACAGTATAAAAGAGAATATCACACTCTTGCTTACCTTTTTGAATACCCAAAAATACGATTTTGATGCTGTTAACCTCCACATTACTTTGGTTTGCAAGAAAGTATCAAGACTTCTAGCAGTAAGCAAGTTATCGAATTATTATTAAGGCTTTTACTACTATATTACTAGTTTTATTACTTACAAAAAAATGTCCTCCCACATTCCAACATCCATATTTATCATGGATATACAGTATAAATAAACACCAATCATATTTGTTAGTTTTATAGGTTGAATCAATAAGTGTTAGTCACCCATATTTTTGAAGCTTTTGAAGTTGATCCGGATTCATGAAGATAAAGCCTTGAGTAGACTGTTGAATAGTTTGATAATGTTCAATTAAATATTTTTTATTTACTAGTAAAAAAATTGCTTCATTTATATTAAACTCTAGATTAATGCTACTAATAAAATAGGAGGATTGATTTTGATTAGTCTTATATTTTATATTAGCAATCTCTGTTCATCTTAGTTCTTCAATACTAGAATTGAGATCCAATTTTTCAGTTGCATATTCTTTAATAATATGCATAATTTCTGGTGATAAATAATTCTTAATAGCTTCATTTTCAACTAAGATACGAATAGCCTGTGATCATTTTAGTCTTTCACTATCTTTCAAAGTATGTGTGTGGTCAGGAGAATCATAATATCGTTTAATCCATATTTTTTGTTCAGCAACAAATTGAGTCACTTTGATTTTTGCGAAGCACAAATTTGCTGGCTGGATTATTGATTTTTGACATTTCTCACTTGGTATTCCTTCTTTTTGAGTATTCAATTGCTTATATTTATTGAAATAACAAATATAAGTCTTCCACAAATCACCATTAATATGGTATTTATAGTTAAATATAGTTCATATATTTGTAACCAGAGACTATCACTTGTTATTAAACTCAGACAGTGGAATTTCGAGTGGTTGATTAATATTAAAGAGAATAACACACTTTTGATCAGATGTTAAAGTTGTGAAATCCATTTCAAGTTTGTTGTAAAGTAATCAAACACATTTTTAGTTTTTGAAAAATGCATTTTTGATTTTTTATATATGTGTAATTGGTACGTGCTCAAATTGTAACATATCAAAAATAAAAAATACCGAAAAATAGAAGTGAATAAATGATTATATAGTGAATAAGAAATGAAATGGAGAATTGAACAACAAGAAAGGAATTTATAAGTGAATAACATTAGTGATAAATAAAAAAAGTAAAAAAAAAATCACTTTGTTCAACATTACGACATTAGTGATAAAATAAAGTAAAAAAAAGTCCTATTTTGTTCAACATTATGCTTATTACTTTGTAATTCTGACTACCAAGAACATGCCACCAGCAGCATTAAAAAAAACAGCTCCTAACTAACATTGCATAACAATATTCTCAAGATATTAGTAATTTTGTAGGTACAGATGAGTCAAAAAGGTTGTTTGATATTTATCATACTTTATATATTACCGTTACATACAGTATTGCACACTCCGATTTATATTACATATTGCACACTCGGGATCTCCGACTACGGCGGCGGATCGCCATTCGAAATGGATACCAGCCACATATGTCACGTGGATACAACGCTTTAACGGTTCCCCGAATTAAGTCATTCTTCTTTTTTTTCCAATCACGGGTATAAAAAAAAGTTCGCGTTTGTAAATCTTTCGCGTTTGTAAATCTTTCGCGTTTGTAAATCTTTCGCGTTTGTAAATCTTTCGCGTTTGTAAATCTTTCGCGTTTGTAAAATCTTTCGCGTTTATATTTTCTATAAGCAGTGCGATACGGTATAAATTCTAAATCTGATTGACTAACTCGTGGCATATGCATTTTGTGAAAAGTTTTTTTTTCGTTGTGCTCCAGTTCCACACTCCCTAAATCTACCTACTGCATGTCAAAATTTTTATTTTTTTAATCATGTCTATACACGAATATTTTGAAAGGGCATCATCAAAGTGGAATATTACTGATTTCTTGGAAGAGTGCGACCTAGAACCATACCACCGTAAAATAGAATCATATACTAAATCTCTTGAGATTATTGCTGACATGGAGAAAGGCAAAAGAAAGGATAAGGCACGTCTGTTGCTAAATAACTATAAGAAGGCAAGTATGAGTCTTTTTCTTTGAAAGTTTTGAAAGTATAAGTGGCGTTATAAGGTTTTTAGAAAATCTTATTCAAGACTTCGGGTTCAGCCACAAAGCTAGTGTTGGGGCACCAGGTAACTTCGGGTTCATCTGGTGTTCAAGCCTTCGGGGTGACCCAGCACTAGCCCTTCTGGGACATTGGGTAACTTCGGGTTCATCTGATGTTTAAGTCTTCGGGACAACCAGTGGGACAGATATCAGACAAAGGATTGTAAAGTACTAGTTGAGAATATTACTAATTTTTCTTTTTTCCTAGGAACAACGGCCCGATTATAAAGTAGCGCGAAAATGGAAGGAAACTAAGGAGCAAAATTCAGCCAGAGGACCCTCGTTTATAATTTCGGGCACTGTAGTTGGACCTGTTGGGTTCAATGAAGGAACGCTTAATTCCGAGATCGATAATTTCTTTCAAGGACCCTCTAAACAAAAAATAACAAATCCGATTAAGAAACGACGAAAATCGGAAAACATAAACAATAAACGAGAAATTTCCAACGAAACAGATAAAGAAGAGGATGAGGTATGGTCTTCACATCGAAGCAAATTGTTCTGATTAATTCATAGCAATCAAGACTGAACAATTGCTAACTGGTGATATTCTTTTAGACCGAGCCTGAAGCACAAGAATCCGTTTTTATATCTGATGATGATAATTCGGATTACATATTAAGGTATCATAATAATTGATTTTTGAAATTTCTTCGACTTTTTTTCTTAGGCTCGCAACATACTTCTTTTCGTAATACCAGCGATTTTGAAGATGAGATCCCTCTCCCCCAATTGTTGTTATCATCACAACTCAAGGATTTCCAGGAATCCTACAAAAAAATGAATGTAGCTCATAAGTGGGTTCTCGCTTCTGGAAAGTGCGTCGAAGACACCCTTTTCGAATATTGTAGACGACAGCCAGTTGAATCACTCCTACATTCATGGATTATTGACCTTGATGATAGAGAAACAGATTCGTTATTTACAACTGAAGAATGGAATGAAATCCAGTGTGCTGTCAAAATTTTGCCAAAGGTTGATCGTACTTTTGCAGATTCTATGATGCGATTTTCGAATGTAAGTTGAGGATAACTAGCTTTTTTCAATTTGTCCAGAACTTGATGCTATTACCAATTTCAGGTTAAAACAGCAAGCGATCTAAGACTCGTCTTAGAAACAACATCCTTTTTAAATGAGGATGAACCTTATGATCGAGTAAAACATTACGATGCTGAATGGGCCGAAATCGTGATGAGGAAGTTGTGAGTATTTGCCTTTTATCGGCGATATTGTTACAAAGACTTATTAACATACACTCCATTTATTACTGAAAGTCTTACGTATTATGAAGACCCTAATGAAACACTGCAAAAGCAACATCTCGAGTCCTGGTATGACATAAATGTGTGGTCGCTTATCATCGATCACGGTCTCTGCGATGTGATTGGAATGGAAACTGTCAGGTACGTCTCCTGCGATTATCATAATTACTTCGTTACAGTTTTGGACTTTGACTTATTTTTTCACAGAAAGGAATCGTCAAGTGTAGCGGTAGCCACGCGGAAAAACCGAAAGAGGGCACGTACACTTCGCAGAAAGCCAGAACGTAAAAAGATGGGATATCGGATGGATGGAATATTCCGGATGTACATTGGTGATGTTGAGTATGGAGCGACTGAAGTGGCCAAGAAGTTTGATACAGCCAAACTGTTGACCGATGGGTTTAAACTGGTGAAGGCTATGCATGATATCTTTGTATGCTTAAGTGAAAAAGTCCGTTTCGAAGAAAAGAAAGTAAGGCAACTGCGAGTCGCTGGCATGCTTCACATGGGTAAATAAAATAATGAATCTGCAGTTTTTAATACTTTTTGTCGAAGTAAACTGATTTAATTTGAGTTGTAGGCCTCAAATTGCAAGTTTTACAAATGAGTAGTCCCAAGGGATATGTAATAATATTAAAACGAGAGAAGATTCTTGATGTGCCAGCTATGGCTGAAAAAATAAAAGATCTTATCAGGGTGTTAACTAATGTGTGGCGAATGAAGGTATTATTTATTTTCCGTATTCGTCAGTTTCATCAGAGAAATGCACTATTTATTCATTAACTTCTATGGTACGGTGCAAAAAGGTTCGTACACCAGATTAAAATTAATAAAAAATTTTCCACCAAATTAACTTGCGATTTTTTTTAATAAATAAAAAGTGTATGTTCTGGGAACCAATTTAATATAATTTTATTTCAAAGTTAATCATTGTAATCAGCGCTACTAGCATCAGATAATTCATGATCAGTTTCTTCATCTAATAAAATTACATATTCATTAGATTCTCTATAATCTTTTGCTTTTTCAAGTGCTCTTTTCCAAAATCCAAGAATTATTTTCAAATTTATCTTTTCTTGGAAAGCATATAGAAGCTTATTTCTAACAGCCAAAAGATCTATATGTGGTCCCGATCTTGCCACCTCACCTTTCACAATCGCCCAGATACCCTCAATCGGTTGAAGTTCGCAATGATATGGAGGAGTGAAAAAAACCTGGTGGTCATACTTCTTTGCTATTTCTACAGACGCAAATGGTATTTTTTCTTTGTTTTTTTGTACTAGTTCTAAGAGTTCTGGCTTCTGTAATCCGATAGAAAAGGCAATACCATGATTGGTTAACCAATCAATTATCTCTGCTTTTCTTGTACTTGATGTTGGAATACTTTCAATACGTCGTTTATGATACCGTGCGCCATCCATATGAATATCTACTACACCATATTTGGTGCTAATAAATTGGCAAAGCTTTTCAAAAAGGTTCTCAAAAATCTCAGCATTGAAATTTCCATGGTAATCGACTTGATTGGGAGTGATATTGGCATTTTTAATCACTGCTGGAATGTCTTGCCATGCTTCTGCATTACGTCATTTTCGTCCCCGGCTTCCTGATGGTTTTATTGCTAGGTCCCAAATATAAACAGAGTTGGGAATAAGCTCACCATGTAGCTTATTAGTATCGCCATTTCTAAAAACAATAATAGCTCCAAAAATCACTAACAGTGGTCCATGTCCTTGTACTGAAATAATACCACGGTGCGGAAGCCAAGTGTTTGGTGAAGTGTGGTGTAAGTGACAATATGATTCATCGAGAAAAACTTCTGGGCGGTGTGGAATATTGTTGTTGTCTTCTATATTGGCAAACTGATAACGAAGATACCGATAATGAAAAGACACATTATTTGGTGACTCGTGAAGTATATTTCTTTGTTCTCCCCGACCGTAATAGTAGTCCAAATGGTGTAGGATACAAAGTAGTTTCCACTTTGAAATTACATATCCATGCTCAGAAAGAAATGCTAGCAAGATAGGTATAGCGAGTTGTTTAGCTGTCTTGTTGGCATCAATAATTTTTGCATGTAAAAGAGTGGTGATGTTTTTGTCAGGCTGTGATTTAGGTCGTCCAAGATTTTTGTGCAACAAAAATTTACCATCGTTGCGCTGATTCCAATCAGACACAACAACACTAACTGTACTTTCTGCAATACCTGTAACCATGGCAACACGCTTGCGTAATGTGAACTTCTGATGTTGTTTATCTAGTGCAGTAGGGTTGGAAAAGTAATTGTGAATGTTGATAATCATCAACTTTTCATTTTCTGTTAACGGAACATTTTGTCGTTTTTCTCAAGAAGCAGACATTGAAAAGCAACAAAATTTGGAAGATAGGTAGGCTTGCACATGTGCTACCAGACATGTAAAAATTGTGCGATCTGGTTTGGTTACGCACGCAGATCACTTACGGAAATCCTAACTACTTATTTTCATGTACGAATCTTTTTGCACCGTACCATATTTACAAATAGAAAATGATCATGGATTGCATGGCGGCAGTGAACACGAGAACCCAAGATCAAACAGATTTTTTGTGAGAAATAATGGGCACAGATACGTCACCAATTACAATTTCTATTCCATATTCTTGTGATATGAAAATGACAGACCATGTGACTTCCAATCACAATCTGTCTTTCTGGAGTTTCATTTATGTAAATCTCCTTTTTTGATATTAGTTTAATATAATGGTAATATATATTTGATATTAGTTTAATGTTTAATAAATAATATATTATTATATATGACAAAAAAGATAAAAAAAATATAATAAAGCAGATTTCTTTTTATATTAATATATAAATTATGAGGTATTAATATTTAATATAATTAAAAAGTTAATTATCAATTTTTAGAGTATTACATGATGTGTTACTGAGTTCTTGTATTAAGAATTTCATAGCATTTATCAATTTCTTGTGCAAGTAACTTGATTATTCTTTTGAATTCTTATATGAATCTATTATTTTTTATATTTTCTTTTAATAAAGATATTTTTAACTTAAATATTTGTCTAATTTTATTTATTATATCTTTATTTTGTTTAGAATTTTGATATTAATTAATGATAATATAAGAATTACTTATAAATATCATGAATATACTGATAGTTTATATATATTTATTCTAAAAATTATTATATATACTAATTTATTAATGATAATTCATATCAAAAAAGATAAATAGATAATTATATTAGTACTTTGTGAAAATAAAATAAAAAAAGAAATCTGATACTAAACTGATTTTTTTGTAACAAGATACTTGCACATTAGAAAGTAATTATTTAAAAATATGAAATATAAATATATTCAAGTTTTTAGATATATATTATATCTTTCTTTCTCATTAATTAAACTTTGACAAAGCTCTAATTATTCTTATTTAAAAGTATTCTATCAGGTAAGAAATATATATTTATTAAAAATAAAGTACTATTATATTCTTCATATCTTTAATTAATTATTATATTAATATTTGAATTAATTGATTAAAATATAAGTAATTATAATTATACTTGAATATTCTTTAATAAAACTTAGTAATTATTATTATCTAAGTGATTAGTATTGTATTAGTATATGAGATATAGATAAATAACTACTAATTCTTATAATTATATTAATTATACTAAAGATATTTCTATATTGCAGTATAATTTTTTTATTAGTAATATTGATAAGTTTCTTAAGTATAAAATTTATATAGTTTTAAAGATATAAGAAATTGATCTGTATTAAAAAATATTAAAGAATGTAAAAGAGTATGCTTTTTATTATTTATAATATTTTCTTAATTTTTTCTTTAGTATATTTACAGATTTCTTAATCTTTAAAAAGTTATATTAGATTAATAAAACTAAATTATTAGTAAGGTTTACTAGATTTCTCAGTTATATATTGACTTTTATAAAATTTTTATTTATTTAATTTTTTTTTATAATATACTTAATATACTATAAACAAAGCTAAATATTTGATATTCATGATCAAGCTTCTTATATTATTATTATCTCTTTAATATCTTTCTTTAGTAATATAAAACTTGACTAAATATTCTTATTTTATAATATTTTAAAGAATTTTTGTAAGATATTAGTATTAAAGATAGCATTATAACTTGATTATAATTCTCTGATTAACTATTATAATTCTTTAATTAGCTATTATAATTGATTATAATTCTCTAATTAACTATCACAAGTTATAATTAATTAAAATAATATCTTTAATTAGTATATATATTTATTATATTTGCTAGATCAAATACTCAATCTTTTAATATAATATAAGTATCTAAAAAAAGATATATTAGAGATATATTATATCTATTATAATTATTATTTATAATAAATAATTTAAATTTTTACTGATTTATTTTAAATATTAAGTTTATAATAAGCTTTGTAATATTATCTTTTTTAATTTTATTCATGAAAGATATAATAAATTTCAAACTATGAATAAAGTTATTTTTAAGATAGAAAATAACTTTAAACTTTTTATATTAAAATATATTTTACTTAATAAAGTTTTTTATAAATTTAGTTAATTTACTATATTAATTACATATTATTATTTTAAATATTATATAATCTAATAATATACTTATTGATAGATATATATTTTTTTATCTATTAATTTTTTTTTATAAAGTTATTTATAGATTTTATTTTTATATAAATTATAAATTATATTTTTCTTAATTTATATTTTAATATTTTTTAATAAATTAAATTTATAATATATAAGATATATATATTTTTTAAAATACTAAATAGTTAATAAAACTTATTTTTTATTGAAATCAATTCTAACTATAATTAAATTTTCATAATTAAATCTTTAAATTACAAGTTTAGCTTTGCTAATATATTTAACTAACTAGTTTCTTAATTACTTAAATCAATATTCTCTTTATTGATTATAGCAAAAATAATATATCATATATCTCTTTTGTTGATTATTTTTTTTTAGTATATAAATAAAAATATTTAATTATCTAATAATATTTAAAAAGTCTTTTGAGAAAATCAAGAAGACTATTAAGAATATATTAATAGATTTTCTTCTCATTAAATATAATTTAAGTATTAGTAAAATATATCTTTTAAAAAGATCAAAGTTTAAAGTAATTTTTATAAAAAACTTTACAACTTTATCTTTGATTTTATAATCATAATATAATTATTACTTTCTTCAGATCTTTAATATCATAAAATAATTTATTATATTTTTCTCTCAAATTATCAGTTATACTTTCATAATTATTTTTGTATTATTATTAGAGAATATTATTTTATTAGAAAATATATTTTGATTTTTATATCTTTTTTTAGTATATATATTATATATGAAAAAGATTTTTATTTAACTTCTTTTTACTCAAGTAAATTTGCTAATTAATCTATTATATTAACATTAAATATACTTTTTTTTTCAATATTATTAATAATTAAGAAAAAAAATTTCTATTCAGATTTAATATAGATTTTTATTTAACTTATAAAATATTTCTAATACTATTAATACATTATTAATTTTATTATTTATGACTAATATTTTATCTATTTTATTTTTAGAAAGTGATCTGATGAGATTGTATTAATAATAAGTAAAATAAATATTTTTAGCTTATAAAAAGAAAATTTTTATATAGATTATGATATCTGATCTTTAGTAAAATTTTATCTGTTCTTAATATTTTATATCATATTATATTATTATATTGTATTTAGCAAGCTTTGTAATTTTTAATTAAAAAATGAAGAATTTTATTAAATAAACTAATTTTTATTTATTCTAAAAGTTATTAGTATTATTATAATTAAATAAATTTAATATTACTTATAGATTTAATTAAAAAAGAGAAATATATTTATTAGATGCTATATCTATATTATAAGTATTATTTAATAAAGAAGTTATAGAAAAAATAAATTTGTAAATAAGTAAATATTTAACATAATTAGTAATGAGAACTGCAACTAGCTGTAACTCTATCATAATTTTCTGATTGACTATCATAACTCTATCACAATTCTCTAATTAGCTATCACAAGTTATAACTAATTGAGGTGCTATCTTTAAATATAATTAATATATTTTATTAATTTATTTCTAATTATAATTATTACTTTTTCTAATTAAAGATTTTGTTTTATATTTTATATTAAAGTATTTTAATTAATTAATAAAAATAATATCTAATTATCTTTTTTTTAATAAGTTTTAATAATTAAAGATATTGAAATAATAATAATTATAGTTAATTATTTGATTGATATTAATTTTTTAATATAAAATTAGGATTTATTTAACATCATTTCATATTTTTTTTTGATAAATTTTAATTCTTGATTTATTATTTAAGTTTTTTAGTAATAATAAGAAATTATTAATATAATAAAAGCTTTTTTAATTAGAATATATATTTTTATTTCTATCAGGTAATTTAAATTTTTTTCATTATTAAATTAACTTTATATTTTATATTGATAGATAATTTTTCATCTTTGAAATTTATTTTTTTATTTCTTATTAAACTAATATTTCCTCTTTTAATAAGTAAGTTTTTAATTATTAAAGATATTAGAATAATGATAATTATAATTAATAATTTGATTAATACTATTACTTAATAATTCTATATCTTTTTATTGACAAGTTTCTTTAACTTTAATTTTTGATTTATTATTTAAATTTTTTGATAATAGTAAATAATTATATCAGTATGATAAGAACTTTTTTAATTAGATATATATTTTTATCTTTATCAGGTAATTCAAGCTTTTTTTATCATTAAATTATCTTTATATTTTATATTAGAAAATAATTTTTCATCTTTAGAATTTATTTTTTTTTATTTCTTATTAAATTAATTTTTTTCTTTTAGCAAGCAAGTTTTTAATTATTAAAGATATTGAAATGATAATAATTATAATTAATAATCTGATTAATATTATTACTTAATGATTTTATATCTTTTTATTAACAAGTTTCTTTAACTTTAGTTCTTGATTTATTATTTGAATTTTCTGATAATGATAAATAATTATATTAATATAATAAGAACTTTTCTGATTAAATATATATTTCTATCTTAATTAGATAATTCAAGCTTTCTTTATTATTAGATTATTTTTATGTTTTATATTAGTAAGTAATTTTTTATTTTTTGAATTTATTTTTTTTTTATTTCTTATTAAACTAATATTTTTTCTTTTAATAAGCAAGTCTTTAACTATTAAAGATATCAGAATTATAATAATTATAATTAATAATATTATTACTTAATAATTTTATATCTTTTTATTAATAAGTTTCTTTAATTTTAGTTCTTGATTTATTATTTAGATTTTTGATAATGTTAAATAATTATTAATATAATGAGAACTTTTTTAATTGAATATATATTTCTATTACTTTCAGATAATTTAAATTTTCTTTACTATTGAATTATCTTTATATTTTGTATTAATAAGTAATTTTTTATCTTTGAAATTTATTTTTTTTTATTTCTCATTAAATTAATATTTTCTCTTTTAGTAAATAAGTCTTTAATTATTAAAAATATTAGAATAAAAATAATTATGATTGATAATTTGATTAACTTTATTATTTAATAAAAAATATTTAGTAATTCTATATCTTTTTATTAACAAGTTCTTTTAACTTTAGCTCTTGATTTATTATTTAAATTTTCTAATAATAATAAATAATTACTAGTATAATAAGAATTTTTCTAACTGAATATATATTTTTATTATTATCAAATAATTTAAGTTTTCTTTATCATTAAATTATCTTTATATTTTATATTAATGAGTAATTTTTTACTTTTAAAATTTATTTTTTTTATTTCTTATTAAATTAATATTTTTTCTTTTAATAAATAAGTCTTTAACTATCAAAAATATTAAAATCATAATTAATAATCTGATTGATGTTATTACTTAATAAAAAATTAAGATTTATTTGATAATTTTATATCTTTTTATTAATAAGTTTTTTTGACTTTAATTCTTGATTTATTATTTAAATTTCTTAATAATAATAAATAATTATCAGTATAATGAGAACTTTTTTGATCAGATATATATTTTTATCTTTATCAGATAATCTAAGCTTTCTTTATTATCAGATTATCTTTATATTTTATATTAATAAGTAATTTTTCTATTTTTAAAATTTTTTTAAGCATTTTGATTAATTCAAAATTAAAGTTTAACTATTTTTTCTGAATAATAATAATTATAATTAACTTAAAACTAAGAAAATAAGCAAAAGTAAATAAGTAAATAAATAAGAAAATGAAAATAAATAAGTTAATAGTAATTAAGTAAATATAATCTTATAAGTAATTAAATAAGTAATTAAGAAAATAGTTAAATAAAAAAGAATAAGTGAGCTTTAACTATAAATAAGATAAAATAAGAATTTAATAAGTTTTATTTTATTTGAATATTCTTAATATTTAAATTATTCTTGAGTTATATTATAAATAAAAAAATAAAATACAAGTTGATTCTTAATATTTAAATTATTCTTGAGTTATATTATAAATAAAAAAATAAAATACAAATTTACTCTTAAAGTTTAAATTATTCTTGAATTATATTATAAATAAAAAATAAATTATTCTCAAATTATATTATAAATAAATAATAAATATATAACATTTTTATTTTAATCTTAAAGATATTAAAGACAGATTTTAGAAATTCTGAAAAGACAGATTATAATTAGAAAGTTATATAATCTATTATTTTTTTTATTTTACTTTATTACTAATTTAGTTTTTGATAAATATTATGTATTATTTATTAAATATATAATTAAATTATATATTTATATAATATTTATAATATAGTGATTTCTCTTTATTATTAATTTCATGAGACTAGATGATTTGGTTAATATATAAAAAAAATAATAATCAAGAGAATTAGAATTAGGATTAGAATTAATAAA
This sequence comes from Ambispora leptoticha, assembly GCA_910591765.1. Lineage (NCBI taxonomy): Eukaryota > Fungi > Glomeromycota > Glomeromycetes > Archaeosporales > Ambisporaceae > Ambispora > Ambispora leptoticha. The sequence goes on along the minus strand of CAJVPS010001425.1, from coordinate 2,100 downwards.
TAGCTTGATTAATTAATCTAATACTCTAATTTATTAATTATTTATTGATCAAATAAAAATTATATATTGGATTAAAAGTAGATATTGAATATTAGTAAATTTATTATTATATTACTTAATGATTTTATTTTTATTTAATCTTTAAAATGAACTTTGTTTAATATTTTTGGTCTAAAATAAATTCTATTTACTATTTTATCAGTTAAAATAAACTACTATTTTATATTTTATTTCTATTTAAAAATAGATCTCTATTATTAAAAACTATTTTATATTTTTTTTATTTTAAACTAAACTCTAAACTTAAAAAAAATTAATTAATTATTTTTATTACTTTGTCTTAGTTATTTTTTCTTGAATATATTATAATAAACTCTGCAATCTTGATAAGTCTAGCTCCTATACAAATATTATTAGATCTTATTATTTAATATATTATAAAAAAAATTTATATTACTCTAATATAATAATATAGGAAATCTTCTTGACTTCAATATCACTATTTACATTATTTTTAGAACTAGATAATTGAAAAATTTTCTTAATAATAACTTTCTTATTAATAATAACTTTTTTTATCTAAGCAAATTATTAAAGTTGATATAGTTATTAGCTATTATTATTAATATATAATTGATAGGAATATTAGAAATAAGTTCTTAAATATTTATTTTGAGTCTTGTATTCTCTTTATTATGTATATTCAAATTTGACTAATCTTATTTATCTACTAATATTATGTAAGTTTTTTGTTAGTAATTAATAATTATTTGAGAAGTTATATTTTCTTATACTTTACAATAAAATTAATTATTTTCTTGATATTTAGATAAGATATTTCTTTTCTAATATTTATCACTTCTAAAATATGTTAAAGATATAATTTCTAATAGTAGATTTTAAAGAAGTTAATTATATTAGTATTATATAACTATAAATAAGTAGTTATATTAGATAATAAAAAATGAATTTTGACATATTCTGATTTCTTTCTAACTATATAAAAGATAATATTATTTACTAGAAGTAAAATTTATCTATAATTTTATCAGAAAATATTATTAAGAAATTTTATTTAATACTCAAAAATATTATTTTTTATTTACTTTATATTTAATATTAAGATTTTTTTTGAGATATTCTTGAAATATTATAATTTTGCTAACTTCTTAATGATCAATAATTTAAACTTGTTCATACTAGTTATATTCATATAAAACAGCATAATAATTTATTTTTTTTTGATAACTTGTATTATAAGTATCTAATTAGGTATTATCTGAAAAAAGAGATCAGTTTTGTCAGTATTATAGATATCTTCTAGCTTATATTATCTAAGTAATTTAACTAATTTCTGTCTATATCTGAAAAGAAGCTTAATTAGAATACTTTTTGATTTCATTTAAATCTTAAATCATCAAATATCATATTACTTTAAAGTCATTTACTGAAATATTCAATAATCTTATGAATTTCTTTGCCTAAAATTATATGAATTCATTTAGTTAAAATTATATTTTTCAAAAGAATTTGTCATATTTAAATAGTCAAAGTTATTTCTGATTCTTCAAATTTAACAAACTAATTAAATTTTTTTTTGCTTAGAATTATGTTAGTTATATTAATATCTATTCTATTTTTATTTTCAAAATCTTCAAAATTATACTTCTATCATAATTATATCTTTCAACAAGTTAATAAATAATAAAACTTGAATTTGCTTACTTTTATTAGTATATTTCTTACTTAAACTTTAAGATCAATAATATTTATCTTTTCTATAATCATTTTATCTCTTTATTCATATTATATATTATTACCATTTTAAGATTATGCGTATATAATTATTTTAAAATAGTAATAGTAACTGTATTCACAGCAATTATTTACTTTTATAGTTTCAAGAGATTATATAACTAATTATTCTTTCAATAAGGTGATGTATATGAGATTTACTTCTGATAAAATATAATTATCTTTTCAATAAGATAATTTATATATATTTTACTTATGACAAAAATATGATTATCTTCTTAATAAGATAATATATGTGAATTTACTTCTAACAAAATGCTCTCTCAATAGAGCAAGAAGAAAATA
>CAJVPS010001424.1:0-15659 GCA_910591765.1 Ambispora leptoticha | reverse complement strand
ATAGGGATAATTATAAAATAAATAAAATTATAATAAAATGTAATTTTTCATAACTAGAGAAAGATTAAGGAATTAAGGAATTTTATATTACTATGATAACAGCACAATATAAAGATTCAAGCTAAAGAGAGATAATCTAATCAAAATTATTATACTAATAATAACTTTTTGTAATTATTAGATAAATTTTACTATATAAAATTTGATTAAAATTAATATAAAAATTATATAGTAAATAATTTAATTACTAAACTTTGAAACTTAATATCTTTATAACTACTATTTTAATTTTTATAAAATTTTAAAATATATATTTATCAAATATAGAGCAATCTGCTTGCATAGTTTGAAGTTTTAATTTTTTAAATTGATAGTAATAATATTTAAAATATCATATTTTTTAAAAAAAAATAATTTTATTTTAATTTTTTTAGTAAAGTAATACTTCATTTATTATTAAATTAAAGTATAATAAAATAATTAAAATAATATAAAAAATTAATTTAGACTATTCTTTATTTAATATAAAAAAATTATAAAGATTGGTTAAAATTTGAATAATTTTTATTAGAAGCAATTATTAATTTTTATATTGATATATCAATCTTGCAACAGCCTATATATATTATTTTTTTTACAAATCATATTATAATTAGTTATAAACTGGAATTTTAGTATTAAAATTATCCTATCTAATTTATTTTTATATATATAATTATATATTAACATTAATAGTTAAATATATTCAAAGAATACTTGAGAATATATAAAAAAATAATGTTATTTATTTAACTTTTTATATATATAATGAATATCTAGAAGGTTAAATAAATCATTCTTCTTGAAGTGTTATTGAAAAGTCATAAAAAATAATCAGAATGAGAAAAATTCTGTTTATAATCTAATAAACAAAATTATAAGTGTTAAATTCCATGTCACTTCAGACATTTGCAAATATAAAAAAAATCTGGAATGTGGAATATATGACAATGCAATTTTTGAAAAAATTATTTGCATTTATTATTGTTCTTCAATTGGTTTAACAATCTTAGTATACAATATGACAAAAATATAGTAGAAAATGCATTAAAGAAATAAATAGTAATCTTTAAATATTATTTAGCCCCGATTTTATACAAGATGAAACTTATTCTGTTCGACCGGTGCCTGTTAAGCTATATAGTTGTTAAAGCGAATCCTGAATGTAAAAAGAAAATTGAAGTCAAAAAGAAATATCAATTATATTAAAAATGTAGAAATATTATCATATAAATTCCAATCCAATCCAATGAATAGATAACTCATGCTATATCCTTTAAATTAAAGAAATATAAATTATAAAAATTAAGAATTGCTAGATTGGAATTGACTAATTAAAATATTTATAAAAAAAGAAATAATTGAATAAAAAGAATTACTCACGCTAATAAGTGCTTGGAGCAACTGCTAAAGCTTGTAACGTACCTTCGCGAAATAACGCCCACCCGCACATTATTTTGATTAAGCCTATGTGCATTATTTCAAATTTTCTCAGCCTGATATTTTCAATAACGCCCATGGACGTTGTCACACTTTAGGTTACTCGTACCGCATACATGTATGCTGTAGAAGTAAGCTATTACATGTATACAGTATATGTATCGGTAATTCTAAATAATTACGATATTACGAAGTAACTTATACTAATAAATTACTTTACGTATATGTGTCATAAAACCGTCAATATCTTTTATCAGATGCGCGTTATTTTGGGACGTCCATGGGCGTTATTCTGAAATATGCGATTTTTAGGACGTAATTTTCGAAATAACGCCTATGCCCGTTATTTTGCAAAGATAAAGTAACGATTTTATTATTTTAGATTTAACAAATCTTGAATAAATTAATTAATAGTTATATTGAAAAAATGAAAAAAATAATTTTGCATTGATTATAGAAATTTCAATAATATTATCAAAAAGAAGGCTTATCCCTTGTCCTGAGTTGAAGATACTAAATTGAATTATTCCAAGAAAATTTGATTGTATGATCGAACTTCATGAACTCTTGCTATTGTGGTAATTAGTGCCGTTTGTAAATAGCTTATTAATGGATGAAGAGACTTTTTGGAAAAGTTCACGAGATAAGAATATATATGTATAATAGAGAAAATTATAAAAGACTATTATTTCGTTTATTTAAATCATACATATTAATTTTTATTTTAGGCAATTAAGCAGCACAGCATACAAAGTTTAGTTAAAATGCATTGATTATTACTGAGAAAGGTTTGGTGGAAAATTACTGAATACACAATGAGTAGTTAATTTAATTTAATTGTAATAATATCAAACAGAAAGCTTTACTCCATAACATCCGGAATAGGAACTAACCTTGCTATTATTTTTACTATCAATATCATTAACATCAAACGTTTATATTTCAAAGATTAACGAAAATGAAATACCGTATACTCCCGAAAATAAGCAACACCCCCAAAAGATCAAAAAGTTAAATAGGCAACCCTTATTAGAAATTATTATTTAATAGATTTTAAACTATCCGAATTTAAGCAACCCTTAATTTTTTGATCCCCAAATGACGACATAGGGGTTGCTTATTTTCGGGAGAATATGGTAATCATTCAATATTGGCGATGGGGGTATGCTAATGATAAAATAACAGTTAACTGCAAATTCTACTCGTTCGATTTTAAGGGAGCTCCATAAGAAATTCTAAAAATACTAATAAACTTTTATTTTGTGGGTTAAATTTTATATATTATACAAAACAACTAGTACTTTGTCGGGCCTCCTTTCATCCCCTTTGCACATCACACAATTTAGCAAAGTCGGATAAATACTTCGTTTTTTCGCTTGATCTTAGACCACAGATTCTAGCGTGTCAAAAAAGAATGCACACTAAATTTTATTTTAACGGAACATGGCTGCAATTTTTGATTTATATGTAGTTTTTGTCTTCCCGCAGCCATCACCTCACCGGAATGTACATACTTGCACAGTTGTTTGACGTGCATAGCTCCCATGCAACAGAACATTAGATATCACTTGACTTCAGAAGATTTTACGAGATTTTTAAAGCGCTTCTCACGGTTTTGATTCAAATTAAACTGTTTTAACTCTTAATAGTAAGTATAACCAGAAAGTATTTTGCGTAATGTGCATTGTATTTTTATTAGATCTCTCATATATCCGAGGTATTAAAAAGAAAATAAATACAATTTTTTTAATAAGAATCACCAGATTAGAGTTTTATATCCGCATAACTTTTCGAAATAAATAACATATATATATATATATACAGGCTTTAAATGAGTATGTGCTTTGCTTTCTGATTTGAAAAATATAAAAAGAATAATTTCAATGGCTAAAATGACGAATTAAATAAAATCCTCAATGTTAAAAATATTTTAATAAATATTTTAATAGGTTATTCAGAAAACGTTTTATATCGTTAAAATTCCAAATAATCTGAATCACTAACTACTTCTTCATCCTCATCTGTGAATTGGATTCCAAGATACCCAAACGTGACCGAACCACTCAAGATATCTTCTTTGAAAGCTTTCCCCATACTAATGGCATAATCGTCAATTGCTGAAAGATGCTCTACAATACATCCACTATATAAATATCGAAAAGTTTGTAACTTGCATGAAATGTTCTTTAAAAAGTCATTGACGTCGGTCGGTGTAAAACATCTCTGTGCACAGATAGCGAAGTCTGTCATTGTAGGAGGAACGCAAGGTGCTAGATTTTTGAGGGAATGTCCATCTTCTATCAACATAGTTTCTTCAATTTCTTCATCAAAAATTTCTATAATTTCTCCGTTGATTAATTGAAGAACCTTAAGTTTACGACAATTTTTAAGAAGAGTTTGTATTTGTGAAAAACTAGAATATGCGATTCCGGTGTGAATCCATTCTAAATTCGGACAATTGTCAGCAATATGTAAAAGATTGTTTTGGTGGAGATTTTCACTTAAAGGTAGCGATAGAATACGTAAAGAACTATTTGAATGTTCTAGCATAGAATGTAATATTTCCAGAGATGGACCATAACGTTGTATACGAAGTTCATTCAATTTACTGAAACTCTTTGCTGGCAATTGAAAGTTTTTTGGCAATTCATGAAATCTGCATTCATCCAATGTTAATTTAACCAAATTCTCACAATTTGCCAGCCAGTTGAATACTTTTTCCCCGACATCGCATGCGCTCAAGGAAATTATCTTCAATGTTTTATGCGAGGTTAAAATCAATTCCTTCATATTCGTCGCTAATGATTCACAATCGACCTTGGTAATTGATAGATGCGATAACCTTCTTTGAGGGGCTAGTAATTTTTCTAGTGCTTTTACAGCTTTTTCACTAGTATCCATATTTCCCATATTTCGTACCGCAAGTTGCTCAATCTGTGTGCAACATTTTGCCATTGCTTGAAGTAGCTTAAACATTCCGTTGCATCCGGAAAAAACTAAAAGGCGAAGATTTCTTAATGATTCTGCTGTAATGTCGATTTTCATTGGCGCAAATACCACAGGAAGTAAAGTATAACGACGAGACTTTACAAAAACAAGTGTTTGGATAGATCTACTTTTCTTAATAAACATCTGAATTAATTCTCGAGCTAACAGCGCGCTTTTACTACACACTTCTCGCTCTTCAAAAAACTTTCTTGCTGATTCATCAGGAAACAAATGATAGTAATAAACAGCAGACATGTATATTATATAGAAATCCAAGTGATGAATACAAGCCGCGTAATCAAAAGTCGGACATTGATTTGATAATTTTGTTTTCGTCGTTGTTGATTCATGAGAACTTCGGCCTTCTAGCCTTGTCCTGACTTTCTGTGACAAAAATTTCATATAGACTGGAATAATTTTTGGATTAATCGATGCGAAGGGATTAGACCAAAGAATAGGCATGGCGGCGGCATTCCACTCTATGTTAACCAACCCCGCAGACCGAAGGGAATCTCTGGTTTCTAAGAAGTTGAATATGTATGATAAACAATCTGATGGTAAACGAGGAGTATGCATTAATTAAAGAATAACGTATGGAAATATTGTTGTTATGAGTTCAATCAGATGGTTCACAAGAAATCGAATAACAACGTGAAATGCAATTTGCTAATGTAATTATTAAAATTATCAAATTTTGTTATTCGCCGCCTTATTTAAAGAAAGCTGTAAAACAAATTCTGAGTTGTCAACAACATTAAACTAATGACTTTAGAACGCATTCACTAATCTAATTTGTATTTGGTTTGGCCACAAACAATTTATCGTTATCCTTTATATAGGAAAGCAAAGAGATCATAAGCCTGTGAAATCATTGATTGACTTAGTGTGCCAATTTTGGCTTAGTCAGCCAGTCTCTCCTGAGCTAAAAGAAAAAAAGGGGAACCAAAAATACGCAGTTTTGACGTAAGAAACACAAGATCGTATTATGCTAGTCTATTAACGTTAATTGAGCGAAATTATGATACTGCATTTTTTTTAACAAATAGCATCCTTTTTTTCATGTGTGTACCATAAAACATTTTCCCTTTGATTCAAAATTGAAGTTTCACAAAGACTTTAATCTCTCCTATTTTGGCAGGGATAATAAAATCAATGCAAAATTCTATGACCTCACGTGAGCTTTGTTTATTTTTCGGTATGACAGCATACAGTAACATGTTTCATCATTTGTTGAAAATAGGTACATGTGCGTAAAATATGTCTTGTAGATCGTCATGTTTTTTTCAAATGCACATGTAAATGGAATTTAAATTCCTTATTTCATTATTCATTTCCCCCTTACATGTAATTTATTTATTTTAAAACCGAATAATGATCGATCACAAATGGGAGTTAATAATGAGCAATTGTTATCGTTATTACGGAGTTTATGGTTTTTTACATAAGCTGTTCCGTTTATTTATAATGAAATGTATACCCTCTATAGTCCCACCCCTATATAATCTATACATGTAGTCACATTTTTAAAGTCACTTTTAAAAATCATTATCCCTTTATAGTTACAAACCTCTAACCTCTCTAAATTAAGAAAAAATAATTCATTTTTTGTTCCTGATTGAGACTATAAGTACCGATACATCTTAACCAAATTAGCGGGACAGGTAATTTTGGATTATATTGAAGTGATATATATTTTAAGATTTTGCAATTACATGTACATTGAAAATGTGCTATAATAGAAACACTAGAGATTTGTGATAGATATATAATTTTTATTACCAATATTTGCCTTTTGAAGGAAGATAAGACGAAGCTCATTTCCAAAAATTAAAAATGAGCTAATGTAAGAACTTTGTATATCGTAATCAAACAAAATGAAATTCAGAATAAGAGGACATACTAAAATTGAGAGATTTATATAATTATTGAAAGTTGGCTTATTCGCAAATTGTGCTTGTTTTCTTAACACTTAACAGAATAATTCGTTTGCCCTGTAACAACATCGTCAAAATTTGGTTTCATTAATATTCTTTACTTCAATTTTAACTAATCAGCAGATAACAGAGTTACTCGTCCGATAGAAATAGGAAAATGATTCATATCCAGATCAATGTCATTTAGTTCTTTCTTTTTTCGAAAGTTAAAAATATCGTAAAAAGATCGATAAATAATGTATTGGTCTGTCTAGACTCTTTTCGCTTAACCACCGGATTGAGAATCCACGTGATAACGAATAGCAGCTTCTTTCGAATTACATGTACATGTACTACGAAAGCGACTTCGTATCTCACGTACCACCAAGAACTGATCTCTAAGACAGACACTATAAAAATGGGTTTGGTTCTTAATTCATGCGGTTATGAGCATTTAAATGTGAATTCCGCTATCAGTGGAATACTGTATACACTTCTTTGCTGGGCTGTCTATAAAGTAACATATCTAAGTTAAAATATTCACATGAGGAAATATTCTATATGCCCAGGAAGACACCATGTTGTTTTTAGTGTAGTGAAAAAATACCCATTGCTTAATATAGTCAACAATCGCTTGCAAAATCGTCTTACGTTGGGATATAAAGCGTGAAATATAGTTTCACGTAATAATAATACTAATTATTTTTTCATGAAATAGTGAGGTTCAATAAAGATAATAACAATCCTAATGCCGGTATAAAGAAATAGCAACGGATCATATTTTGTCCGTTGGAGCGTGAATGAGCTCCTTTTTTGCATACTAAAAAGGATGACAAATGATGTATTAGTAAATAATGATAATGTTATATGTTACTCCACAATGGATTTAAAAAGGGAAAATTATGATTGATTAATATAACAGTATTGCATATATCTAGACATTACGTTATTTCTTGTCCAATTTTGAGCCATACCAACATGAAATTTTTATTTAGTTATCCCTGAACCTTCTGTTTTAAAATACTTTCTCGTAAATTTTGACTTTTACATGTATAATGTTTCAATAAGAAATTATGCAGAAATATCATGCCAATTAAATATTAGAGAAAACCATAATACACAATAATTTTAGGCTTTTTTATCATTAATGAGATCAAACTATGAAATTGTCTATTTTGATTTTTTAATAATGAAAGCAAATTTTTTTGCTTTCTAGTTTTCTCTTTTCAAGACATATCAAAATCATATTTTTGTTTATTTTTGATTCATGGATATTTATTTAAAAATTTTCAATTTCATGTTTAAAATAATTTCACAAATTTCACGTATATCTTTAGCACAATATCAGAGAGATTAATTGTTGGAATTGTTATCAATTCCCTAATTGATTTCTCTTTGGCTTATGATATAATTAGATAGAAAATTCACATTGCAATTTTTTATACATAGTATCCGCTCTTATTTGTATATTGGTAAGCGATAAGTATTGATAAGAAACCTTAAATAACTTTGAAATAAAACGAATGTATACCTTAAATGAGTAAATTATTCTAATTGCATATAACAATCCTGAATTCTGCTATCCTCTCCTCTCTTAAATGACGATATGAGCACATGAGATACCTGGAAGTCTGAAAACTGTCCCAGGAAATAAATAGATTTCCAATTCCTCTTATTTAAAAAATTCATCTCAATATTTTTTTTGTTTCTTCTGGTAATGTAAGGAGCCGCATTGCAGATTAAGTAGCTCCTCTTTTGATCTGTTTGTTGAATTTATAGCTGATAATACTTTTACTTCAGTTTATATTAATTTATAACTCCAAGAATGTATATTTCAAAATTGATAACATTTGCTTTTCAAAGTTATCTTTACTCTTGGCTTGCATACATTGTCGAGAATTCCTTAAGCAATACGTCCAAATTTTCATGATTGTTTTTGTTTTCTGCTTCACAAGTTTTTACCTTTTTTTTTGGTAAAATCATTCTTTATTGTAGTTAGAAACTATCTTTTCTGCATTTGATTCAATATCATCAGGCCTTATTTGACTCAATGGCACGAGATACTAACTGTGTTTTGACCCATTGTTCTTTCATTTCCCTGAGAAACTACCATCCGGGTCATACGAGAAAGATCATGATATAGTAAAAAGTGAAGACAATGTTTTTTGATTAGAATGGATTTAGGATTTTTCCTCTTTTTTTCCACTTGAAAAAGTTGCATCTCAGGTTCTTTTATATGTTTTCATCACCATCTCGTCCTTTTTGTGTTGTTCATAGGATGGCTTCTTTTCCAAGATGACGTTGATATCTCTCATCTCAATTATCGAATTGGTAAATGAAATAATTCACTGCATATCGGATTAAACTGATGGATCAGCAGTCAAATGTTCCGAAAAATATTTTTTTAAACGTGCTACTGATTTCTATATTTAATTTCCCGATATTGCTTTGTTTAAAATGTCTGTCAACTTTTTGATTTCAGATAATTACGTGAACAGAAAAACAATCTACGCCCTGTCAAAATTGTTGAGAAGTCGACGTTCCATTGTACTGTAGTGTAGTAGTAATTTATAAAAACAAGGTTATCATACGATATTTTTTTAGCAAGAATACAAGTCAGTTTTTTTATTTGTAATTAGGTAAAAGGTAAAAATGGTTTATTTTTGTAACGCATGATACGATAGATATTGTTACACAGTAACATTTTGGAACGCTATTGTTTATTTCTCTTTTTTATTTTTATTTTTTGGTATAATTTTTCTTTCGTGGGACTCCTTTTAATTTTTCTTATAAAATATGCAATAAATTGTCCTGATCCAAATGTATAAAAGCACAGTTGCGTAAAAGTAAAATAAAGTGTGCTTTTAAAGCTCTGATTTATATGATTGCTTATAATTGTGTACAAATTGCTTTTATATAATTATCTTTAACCAGACCCGTGAATTTCAGTTAACGTGATTGATGGTTAGGTCCTTTGAACCAGAAAAGGCGTAAGATTATTGTGATAGAATTTGTTGAACGATAATTAGAGCTTACGGCTTTTAGCTATAAAAAGCAACGTTTGCATTAATAGTTTGTTTAGAAACCCCGTGAGCTAGTTAAATAACATTTTAAATGAAAGAGTCACAAGTTATAATTAAGATACCATTCCCAAAATTAACCGTTACCCAAATAGTATAACAATATATAGACAATCATAATTATCATTTCATACTAGCTTTGCAAAATTTTTATTGCTAGATATTTATTTATTTTATTTTTATGTAAAAAAATTTATAAGTAAAATTGAAGACTCTAACTTTCAATTTTTACGATTCTTAATAATGTGGCATACAACTTTTTTTCACGATCACTTGTGAATGGAGGCGGAATTGTTTCGTAACGTGCAAATAAAGTCGAAAAATGTTTTGCTAATTATTTTTATGTTTGGTCAATTGATTGTTATTCAAGCAGTGACAATTACCTCGTTGAACTACGTTCTCTGGAACTCCAGCCAAGGTAGCACAATAAGTACCCCCAAGATGCTTCCTGGAACAAGTCTAATTGTTTCATTATAAATACATTCATGTAATTGATAAAAATACGATGACGTCTAAATTTCGGTGAAACAAATCGAAATAATTACCGATACAGGAATGTGATTTCTTCGTCTTGCTCATTTTTGATTATGTCCATTGTCGTAAAAGAAAAGGCAGATCAGGAGGCATTAAATTATTCTCAAATATTTCTAGCCAAATTAATTCAAATGTGTTATTTAAAAATCTAATATTTATGGATACCCAGCAAAAATATAATATTAAATTTACCATGAAAATGTGTTGCAGCAATCACTTTGGGACATTTTAGCCCTCGATTGATTAAATGTTCAATCACTCCACAAAATAATCCGGCGCCATCTTTTTTAACGCTTATCTATTATTTTTGTAATCAATTATGCAACTAGAGAAAAATCAACAATACTAAAATACCAGTCGACCCGGTCCCTTTTCCAAATTCATCAAATATAAGCAATCATCATTCCGTTGAACTCGTAAAGCAATTGATATTTGCTGTAGATCGATCATGAATGCACTTTGAATCTAGAATTTAAGCGAAAAATATATTTCTTTGAATATGATTCAAGAAAATAAAATATTTTTTTGCGGCCAAAAACTGAAAAAAATCGACCTTTGAGATAGTTTCACGCGTGTAAATATCTTGTCTGTAAGCCCGATAACAGCAGACTCTGCTGGAACAAAGCTATAAAAAAAATAAAAGCAATATTCGAGATAAAAAATATTCCACAGTCCCAAATTCTCGATTTAAAGTATATTCTCACCTTCCTACATGTGGCATAAACACAATCACAGCAACTTGTTTCACAATAAACTCTTTTCCCGGAATAATTTGCGCCACTTAGCAACATAACATTTTTTAGATCCTCATTTTGGTGATCTTGTACCGTTGAAAATGCTGATGCAGTAAAAGATTCATGATTTGCTGGGAAAGTTGGATTTTCACTCTCTTTGTCCTCTGGCTTGATTATTCCTTTGCCACCCGCTAAATTCGTGTCATTCGCAACAAATACATCAACATAAAGTTCTTGAAGTGGATGTCTTAATTGAGTGATTAATTTGATAAATTAATACAAAGGTTGAACCAACTTAATTGGATACTCATTAGATAAATTACCTTCCTTTTACAATTTTCAATATATTTTCTTCGGTCATCTGCGGTCTTGAATAATGATATCTTCTAGCAGACTCAGCCAAAGAAAGAAGACTTTTTATTTGATCAATTATAGTTTAATTATTGATTTAATGCTAATATAAATTATCTTTACCAATCAAGTTCCGCGCAAACTACTGTCGACGCTAATAGTGACGCTGTATTCTCATTGGCTCGTTCTTGAAGTCGTTGCATGATTTCTATTTCGCGGTCTGGATAGAAAAACTTTTATAATTAATTGTTAGACATATTAAAATTTGACAACATCATACAAACCAACTATTAATCCATGAATATCTCCAAGATATTCATCAAGTTCTGAAATTTTTTGAATTCAAATAAATCATTTAAATTCTCATCTAAATTTTCATTTATTTATTTCATTTACCACGCATTCGAGAATTCTTGTAATATACAGTTGTCGCTGTACTAAACTAAAAATAAAAAATCGATTAAGATCTGTATTCATTGATGGGTACATTAATTAAATTACGCCACCTGATAATACAATCCTTCGATCTGGAAGTCTTCTTCCTCTTTCCATTCAGGTTTTAACGGAACGGTAATCAAATACCCGAGCTGAGGAAAGTAAATGACATTCAATGTGGATGCGAATTCACTTGGAATTGTTGTAGCAATTTCTCGTGCGACTTCAGACTTTATTGATGAAAAAAGATCAAAGTTTACATTCATTTGCTGAAATAAATATCAAAAATGAGGAGAATTTTTATCAAGAAATCATCCAGTCCATTGTACGTTCTCTTCATTTCATCGAGCTCTAATATTTAATTCAAGATAAATGTTTATATAGTTTAATATATGAAGGCTATAAAAGCTCACACCTCATCAACGTGCAATTTAACCACAGCGCGATTCTCGTTTGCGCTTTCATCGAAATCAATCTACAAAAGTTGCAACGAGAAATCTAATTCATCCGGAAATTGTCGGCTTTACAATGTCAAAAAACATACCACATCATTTATAACTGAACCAAGATCTTTCAACTCGGTAACAACGAAAGTTTCTCTTATCTAATATATAATATTCTGATTAAAAAAAATTCAAAAAAGGCAAAAAAATTGAAATTCGATACTTTGTTGAATGTTTGTATATTTTCCGAGGAATTCAACTCTCGAATGAGGTTACAAATTTTAAGACAGTAATAAGCGAACTACGAATCAAAATCAATTAGATCCATTCACATCATACATATTTCAAATATAAAAATAAAAGTTACCTGCAACAATGACTGCCACTCTGCCATATTCAACTTCCCTTTCATGCTCTCCAGTATTTTTGGGATATTCTTGACATGTTTCAAGCAATTAGCCAAATGCTCGGAAATATGAAGATTATCCGGCTGTAAAAAACAGTCAATGGTACAAAATCTCCCTTCGAGGATATTTAAGTAAAGGCTTGGTCGAAGAAACCATTGTTTAAAGAGTTGTTTGCCGACTGGTGTTCTTGTTCTATTGAGCACTCCTGAGTCATTATCGTTTCAATAAAAATTATAGTTATTGTGGCTCATTGTGATTGTCTATTAGAATTGTTGTTTTTATAGGTTTATGTTGTGGATTACCGAAAATAGACAACCCTTCTTTTGCTTGAGATCGCGCATGCATATTTGGATGAGACTCGTCCTCGAAGATTTGGAGTGAACTAAATATTTCAAGCTTTCATTAATTATCGATCAAATGTAAATTTGCGAGAAATCAAATAATAAGAATACCAAAGAGAATCCGCGTTAACATGCAGAAATGGTTTCCTATTAAATTTAAAGTTAAAAGAAAGACAAAACAGTTTATAAGTATCATTGTGCATAACTTACAACGAGAATTGCTCAATAGACAGTGTTTTGAGGTCTTGATCTTGCTGATGCAATAATTCATCTGTGACTCTTGCTCTTGCAATATAGCTAAGAAATGCACCAGCGCAACAGACCTGAAACGGTTCACAAAATCGATATTAAACAAAGTATAAAACAATAGCGAATTAAAACTAAAACATACTGCCTCAACACTATCCATATCAATAATACTCGATAGCTTCAAATACATGTCTTTTTTTGTAGCGCTGATTTGTACTGAACTGAATCCGTGAGTTCCGTCAAACTTTATCGATAAATGTTTTGTTTTTGCTGATGCCCATACAAATTCAACGTTTGGGCGAATCTCGACGGTAAATTCTAGGGAATTTGATTCATCTTTCGTATTTATATATACATAAAGTATTGATAAATAGAATTCGTAATTGAGACAATAAAGAATATAGTTCTGCCGGTGGTTTTTAATGCTTCTATAAAGTCCTCGTCCGCACGTGAACTTGTGAGAATAATCGACGGAGAGATTTGAAATCGCACTTTATTCAAAATATTAAAGAATTAAACATCTAGTAAAAACTATATATACATGCACTTGCATAAATCAAGTAAATCATAAGGAGTGTTATTTTCTTCCATATCTTCCATTATATATAAAGTGGAAGTAGCCATGTTATAATATGCACAACCCAATTTTCGATTTCCAGCCATTATTACCTTGTCAATATCAGTAGTTAATGGCACTGCTGATTTTCCTTCTTTTTGAAGCATTGGCACTATATTTTCTAAAAACCTAATAATTAATAATTAAATGAGTACATATAAATATGAAAAAATAAACTTAATCAAATAAAACTTGCTTTATCAATTAAACTATCCTCACGATCTAATGTATCGTGTTCAGTAGTGGTTTCTTCTTCGTTTCCAAATCTTGACGTTACAGTTGTCGACATCGTTGACGAATCTACATCATTAACAACGTTTTCGTCGCCCTCAATGTTAGAAAATATGATTCTTCCTCCTTCGCTTTCAACTGCATCATTATTTTGCCTTTTCGAATTAGATCTAGTTGCATTTTTAGCTTGACGACTTAGAAAATTTTGTTTTGATTCGATTTCCCAAGATGGTATCGAAGCCCGAGATTCACTGATCGATGTATGTGAATTATTATTTAAGTTATTTGGATGAGAAGTTGTAGATTGAATGTATTGATTAGGTGCGCTCTTATTAATATCGCATATGTCAAAACATAAGGTTGTTAGTTTTTGACGTTTAGTGTACGGAGAATCATCGTTTTTAAGTTCTGATAATTGAGTTGGCGAGGTTGCAATACTTGAAGAAGTCTCATTGACGTTCTATTGGGTTTTTTTTAGATCGTTTGCAATTAATGATGAATTATTGCTATTTATATTGGAATTTGCAGCTATAATTGCATGAAAGTTCTCGTCATCAATATTATTGTCATCAAGTGTAACTTGCTTTGATTGCATTTCATTTTGAACATTTTCTTGTGCTGGTAAAATAAATGTGAGAAAGGAGGTTTCAGAACTTTGTTCCATTCTTTGCCTTAGAAGTTCTGATGATGTTTTAATTGTTTTTAAATGAATATATAAATGTTGTTCGCTCTATACACAACAAAACTCCATCAGTTATGTAGTATATTTTTATTTAATCTATATGTCACGATATTGATACATTACATTTTTATTTAATACACAAATATTTCAGTATTTTGTTCAGAAGAATTCAGAAGATACATTCACAAAAATAAATATGCTTACCTTTCCCAAATTACAAATCTTAGTAGTGTCAAAAATAAAAAATATCATATGATACTCTGTTAGCACGTCTTGTTTTTATAAATTGCTACTAACCACAAGTACAATGGAACATCAATCTTCACAAAAATTGACAGTCATTTTAATTAAATATAGCAAGAAAACAAATAATTTTCAATTGTCAAACAATGGGATAAGAAAAAAACATTTTACAACTTCAGCACAAATATGAACAAAATCAAGAAGCTATCTTTCAATGTGAAAAAAATGTATGATATTGAAAAATTTATAAAGACTTACAGAATATCAATATATTAGTTAGCATTTAACAAATAGTATATTAGTTATTAAAAATTTCTATTCATATTTTGTTATTGAATGACATAATATAAAGATAGAAGTTAGAAAGAACAATTTATTATATTCAATTAAAAATAAAGAACCATTTGAGAAAATTGGAATAGATCTATTAGAGTTATTATATAATAATAGTAATTTATTAACACTATTTAAAATATTTAATGTAAGAAAATTTTTTTAAGCATTTTATTTTATGAAAAAGAAAGATAATTAATAAGATAATATTAAGCATAAAAATAAAAGACTTGATTATAACTGAAATTTTTCACAAAAATTACTTAATTAAATCAAGTAAAAATATTTAATTTAACATTATTATATATTATGAATAGAAAGTTAAATTATAAGAATTATAATTTTTAGTGATTTAACTAGAGAAAGAAATACTGTATATAATTCAGAATAAAATAAAAATAATAAACAAAATCAAGTAT
Source organism: Ambispora leptoticha (assembly GCA_910591765.1). Lineage (NCBI taxonomy): Eukaryota > Fungi > Glomeromycota > Glomeromycetes > Archaeosporales > Ambisporaceae > Ambispora > Ambispora leptoticha. Next base: position 181 of record CAJVPS010001424.1, on the reverse strand, counting down.
ACTTCCTATCAAAGTTATTAATAATAATATATAATTAAAGATTTATTATATTATCTTGATCAAATTTCTTTTTATGCTAAATATTCATATATAAGAAAGAATTATATTGTAACAATTTTGATTGGGTTATCTTCCTTTAGATCTCTTTTAGTTTAGATCTTCATTTTGCGCTATCTGTATA
>CAJVPS010001423.1:0-15661 GCA_910591765.1 Ambispora leptoticha | reverse complement strand
ATAATAATAATAATAATAATAATAATAATAATAATAATAATAATAATAATAATAATAATGAATAATAATAATAATAAGATAATGATCTCTCCCCACTAATTACTCTGTCCACAAAATTTAGAAGCGAAGAAAAATTTATTACACATACTAAACTTCTTTAACCATATACTTTTATACAAATACAGTAATATCTAATATCTTTTTCTCCTCTTTCCCTTTCTCCTAATACTAATTTTATATATACCTTTTTCTTTTCTTCTTTACAAAAATATAAAATATCAAAAATATACAAAAAACAAAACAAAAAACCTAAAAACAAAATTTTCTTTTTAATAACTTCCTCTCTCCGTGCCATCATGACACAAAATACAGATAACCTAAAATCACCAAGCACACCCAAAGCTACTAAATCTTCTGTTCACTTCATCTTTACCATACCCATAACACCAACACCTTTAGATTTCTCTCAAAAATGAGCCTTTTCTTCCTCTTTCAACAATCATGGAACTCCAGCTAATCAAAGTAGCTCAAAATACAAACAAAAAAAAACTCACAGAAATAATATCAATCCATATACAAATCCCAATTTAGAAAACTGTCACATCACACGCAGCATATCTTCACACATGCCATCATCTAAAGATGGTTCAGACACTGAGTTAACATACAAATTAGATGATACTGATAGCATGAACTTAGATACTATTGATTATCAACATGAGATCTCAGAAATCAATAACCAATTTTCACCAATCAATTATAATATAATCCTCCAACCAAAACCAAATGATCAATATAACACACATCATCATAATATTACACCAATTAATGATAGTTAACAATGGCAAGTCATTACCAGCTGCAAATGACATAATGCATAGATTCAATGCACAGCTTTCTCAGATGAAAATCAGGAAGAAACTGAAAATATCAACTATAATCAATTAAAACAATATGCTTATAAATACTTATGTGAAATTTCAGGATACATCTCTCACAAGATAATAAAATAAATACACAAAACTACTTTCAAGTATCCTTCAACTCATCTCAAGTTCTTCAAATAGCTCTTACATACACAATCAACAAAAGCTATCAATTACTAGCTGAAAAATCACAAAATAACACTCAAAAAATTACCATCAACATCATCTCTCTCAGAGACATCCCACTCAATATTTCTGAAAGCTTAATCCATAACACATTCTCATAATTTGGCATAATTAAAGATATAAAATCCAAAATAGTCAACCAATGGTAATTCACAATAATCAACTTTGAAGAAAAAGAAGCTGCAGATAAAGCTCTTCAAAACTGGTTAATTCTTCTTGGACAAGATAGTGTACAAATTATTTCACTACAAAATCAAAATAAAATAATCACTAATAGAAATCAATATAAACTCAAACTTATAAATCTACCATACAGATGTATAGTATATAAACTCTCTGAATACCTAGACTCAATAAAAGCAAAAACCTACTATATTTCATGCTCACCAGTAAAATACTAATGATAATAATACACCTGGATCACCTTCGCATCAGAAACTGATCTAAAATCTGCACTAATATCATCAGTCACACTTAGACAATCACATTTCAAATGGAAATAGAGATCAACCATCATCTATAACATGTGTTTCAAATAGGGATACCATGCATCTAAATATCATAGTAAAGCAAGATGTGCCTTTCAATACAAACAACTCAATAAATTATATGAAAACAGAGGAATCACTTATAGAAAACCAAACATCAAAGTAACTTCCAAGTCATATAAAGATGCCTTACTAGGAGGGAAAAATTTTAACATCCCAACCATCAACTCATAACAACTCTCCCAACTTCAGTATCAACAAAATCTCAAACTATCACAAAAGCAAAACACCCATAACAATATCGAATCCATATCCAGCCAAACCCCTCAATAAATAATAATCAATAATAACAATATTAATAATAAACAAGCAATCTCTATATCCTAACTTCGCACAGATATAGATTCATTATCAACACAACTTAACTCACTACAATTAAAATTCAAATCAATAAAACAAAAACTTAATCAAATACTATTCAAGCTATCATCTCTAACACAAGATCCAAATACAACAGACAAACAACTAACTCCTATCATATCACAAATCAACACAGCTAACAATCAATCATCTCTAACAATCTCACAATCACAATCTATAAAAAACCTAAATCAAATTATCCATGATCAAGAAAATCAAATCACAAAATTAACTACACTTAACCAGCAGCTACAAATACAACAATAACAACTTCAATTTCAATAACAAATCATAATAGAAAAACTTAGCACAATCAAAAATCAAAACACTCATAATGAATAATCTTACATATCCATTACTCATCTTCACAAACTCATCACAGACAACTTACCCTAATCATACAATAAATATAAATACTACTATAACAAACTCACTCACAATCTCACAAAATGCATCATACACATATCCATCAAATAATAACATAGGTTTCAAACAAATAAATACACTAAGAATCACTACTTTAAACTGCAGAAGTCTTAACACATATGAAAAAGCTAAAGATCTTTACTCACTAATTCAATTTTATCACATCGATATAATCATTCTTACTAAAATCAAACTTCAATCACACACAGCAAAATATTACTTCAAAAATCTTCCAAACTATACTCATATCTGAGCATACAACAATAACTGATCATTTGGTACTGGAATTAGTATCCTACTTCACAATAACTGATATACACACTTACAAAAAATAATCAAACTAGAAGGATGATTAATTCATATTAAACTTACTTTCAAATAATTAGTAAATCTCAATATAATAGGATGTTACTTATCAGCAGTAAACTACAGTTAGGAAAAAAAAATCAAACACAAACTTATGCAATACATAAATAACACAACATCACATGAAAAATATATCATAACTAGAGAAGACTTCAATGAACACTACTTTCAACCACCCAAGCAGAGTCTAACTAATCTACTACTTTTCAAAGAAATAGATGATGGCTTCCACCTTAAATATCCAGGATTACTCAATCACATATGGACAAGACTACAAACACATTGCCAACTAGATACAATCTGGTACTTATTACTCATCACATATCATCTCAAGCATGCATCAATCATGGAACAATAATGGATTGAAACAGATCATCTACTAGTAATAAATGATATACATACTACTATCCTGTTTCACAGAATATCACAATACATAATCAATTGATACAAATAAAAAAAATATGTATACAAAGTTAAAAATATCTCAGACTAAACATGACTAGAATATCAATTCTTAATAGCAGAGATCTTTCAACAAACTGAATCTGACACTACATCAATCAATTCTCAATGGACCAAAATCAAAAAGTTTATCATACAATCAGCTGACAAAATACTAAAAAAGATAAATATAGCCAATAAAAAAAATATACTAAAAACAACATGCATAATATAAAAACAGATCATAACACTCAACGCAATAATTTACTTCCACACACACATCCAGAACCAACAAGAAAAATATACAATCTTAGCAATACTCATTAACAAATATAATAACTTCAGACCAACTTCTATATCACTATTATCAGATATTCACAAAACAGATTGGCTCCAAAAAGTAAAATAACTATGGAAATCTCTAGCAACAAAGAAGACACTAGAACTAAAAAAATGCAAAGCAGAAATAATCACAGCCAACATCAAGAAAAATCAACAGCTACTCTATCACAATCCTGGTATAATGCTTCACAACTTATTAGATAGGAACTATCAACAAATATCTATCACCAAAGTACATCAAAATAACTAACTTACAGATCATTCTATCGAAGTTAAAGAACTAGTCAAGTAATATTTTTACTAATGGATGCATTACAGAAATACTATACCCTTTCCTAATAATCAATAGCATGAACAATACAAATCACAAGATCATATATCTGACTCAGTATTCTTCATCATTTGCAATCCAATATCTTTAACCGAATTTCTCAATGCTCTTATAGCAGCTCCCTCTTTTAAAGTTTCAGATTCAGATGACATATATAATATCCTATTCAAAAAATATGACCACATAATTCACAATGCTCTCATAAACTTATTCAATAACTGCATATAAAAAGCAGATATGCCAACAGAATGGAAAAATACCACCATAACTCTTATATCAAAATTATACGATTAGGAAGGAAATCTAGATTTTACACATCCTATAACACTTATTAATAATGCCAGAAAAATCTTTTCTCATATTCTCACAAGCCATATCTCAATAATTTGTAAAAATCTCAATATATTACAAGATTTTAACTCATCAGTCCTTCCTGATACTAGTACAACTGCTCCTATTCATATATTCAATAGTCTACTTGAAGATGCATGTACTCACAAAAAAGAAATCTGATGCATCTTTCAAGACATGAAACAAGCCTATAACTCTGTCAGCTAGATAATGCTATCTAAAGCACTTATACAGATAAAAATACACCCTCAATACATTAACCTTTTAAATAACATTCACAACTCTCATCTTAATCAAGTAATCACTGCATATGGCAATACAGAACAATATCCAGTACTTAATGGTCTAGATCAAGATGAAGTTAACACTTCTATCCTCTGATACATATTTTACAATCTCTTACTTTGCTATATCAACACATACCATCAACAAGATGGATATACAATCTCCACTTTATGGACATCATCTATTTATCCTCCTAATCAATCTACAATCTCCAAAACTATCAATCATGATGCATATATAAATGACACAATCTGGCTCGCTTACTTACCAACCAGCATGCAAAATATTCTTAACTCAGTCATCCAATTTTACAACATGTATAATATTAACATTAATACTTCTAAAACAGAAGCACTCCAACTTAATACAAATTCAAACTCTCCAATACTAATCCTACACTTCAGAAATGAAAATGCATCCTTAAAAATTCTGCAACCTTCAGAAAGTACAAAATATCTAGATCTCTGAATCAGTGGAGATGGTAAATTCCAAAAATAATAACAAGTTATCAAGTATAATATACAACACATATCACACATATTAGAATAGAAAAAACTTAATCACTAACAAGTTGCATATATCATTAATAGTGTACTATTTCCAGCTATTGAATATCAATCACAACTAATCATCCTTTCCAAAATGTTTTGCTCATTAATAATACGCCACTACAAAAAATTATTCAAAACCAAAGCAGACATAGCACAAGATATACCTGACACATTTTTATATCACAAAAACTACTTTAACCTAACGAATATATAGGAACTATAATCATAGCACAAAATTAGTAAACTCATATACCGTATCAATGACACAGGCTTACTTGGTCAAATTACTCAAATCTAATTATGGAACTTACAAGAACAAAGATGACTCTCACACTTGGTACTTTCAACTCTGACATTAGAATACTCTCCTCCTAACAAAAATCTTATCGCAAGTATCCTTCCTTTAATAGCTGAAACTAACATCAGCTTCACCACTTCTAACATCATACAATAACAACTACCACAACTCTCCAATACAGATTATCCTCTTTACAACATCATCAAGCAATGACCCCTATATCTCAAATGCCGCTCAACCCTTAAAAAAGATAAAGTAATGTTTCTCAAATAACTTATCAAATATAATAGAACATGTCTTATTACATAAAGACAATACAAAAAATGATTCAGACAAAAGGTACATGGAGCAAAACCCAAATAGTTTACAATGCTTGAGCAAATAACATTACAAGATACACCCACTTGACATATTTCTAATTAATATAGATCATTATCAATATCACCACATATCACTTCTCAAATCTCAATCATACCACACTTCACCAGCCTAAACAGATCTGTAATTTCATGGTAACAAACATCCACTATACTCAACAACCTCCCAAATCCAATCATAATTTACTCAGACAGATCAATATAAAATCTGCTCACAATACAAGTTAAAGCAGACATTGCATGAATAACATGGCCATCTTCAACATCAGCCTCCTTCTCAATATCAGAAATATTATCTATCACTAAGGCAGAAACTCTCGTAATCTGTATAATATCTGAATGCACACCACCAGAAAGTCACATTATTATTCACACAGACAGTCAAGCTGCTATACAAGAATACAAAAAGAACATCATCAATTGATACTCTCTCTCACAAAAAAAACTTTATCAGCAACCATATTAGTACCTATAGAAAATTCTAGCTCACAACATTCAAATAAAAAACATACACTTAAAAACAAATAAAATAAAAGATCACTCAGGTAATCCTGGTAATGACACAGCTGACAGACTAGCAAAAGAAGGATGCACCTAATCACCAATCACAACCAAACTTCAATACCTACCATCAACTCAATATTCACTCATCTTTCACAAGAATCTCTTAATCGACTCTAATCTCCAGCACTTTATCAAATATTTTCATAGTAGTTAAAATATTCTCACATGGCAATAATTCACATGCATCAAAAACTTTCTGACACTCTCCCTTATTTCCCTAATAAACTGGAAAGTCTCTTATCACTGCTGGAAATACATAGACAAAAATAATCTCACTCACATTCTCAATCAAACATTCATAATCAAAATTATCACATCCTCCCTTCCTGTTCTCAGCCTACTTTCAAAATGCAAGCCAGCACTCTACACTAGCAATCTATGTTCCAGATATCAATCTTATCCCAAAACAATTAATTACATATAGGAATGCTATCACTCAACAGATCTCTTACACATCCTATTATCAGCCATTCCACACAAACTGGCTCATCTCATCCATTTCCATCTAACCTTATCATCACGCATAAATATCAACACCCTCATAACAGTCTGCAGATAATTCATTAACTCACAATTATCCAGCTTATCAACTGATATAACGTCATTCTCCTTACTAATCTCCATTATTCACCTTCTAGACGGTTTGATTTCACATACACTAACCTCCTTTCTCCTTACTCATCTTTCCCAAACCAAAACTCTCCAGATCTCCACTCTCTTCATATACTGGTTTATATCAAAATTTTGAAAAATAATATGGCTCCTTCACTGTCAAGCACAAATAACTTCTAAATATCAATCACATATAACTATAAAAATAAAATGCTTACCTACTACTAGCACTAACTCTAAAGACAAACCTCCAGATCACACATCCTCTATTCCTTACAATACAATCCTCAGACTACAAACAGATCTAAATCTCTGTAAATATCAACTTTCTTCTTCTTCACACATTAACAATACTTGTTCACTAACAGGATGCATCAAAATAGTATACACTAACTTTATTAAGCAAAAGTTGCAGCTAGTAACTTCTCACAATAACCTTCTCAACTTTACAGTACCAGTTTAATTCTAGATTGGCCCATCGATAGCTAATCATATTGATATTTTCTTCAAGAGATCTTCCTGGTAGCTCACTTTGTACAATAGGAAACTGTCTCTAGGATAGCTAAAATTTTGTAATCTAGTATAGTTTCTTATATCCTGGGTAGAATTACACTATAACACGCTAAAATAATAATAATAATAATAATAATAATAATAATAATAATAATAATAATAATAAACAGAATACTTACTTGAATACTAAAGAATATTTAAACTCTTAAATATATCTTTAAAAAATGAGAGTGTATTTATAACTAAAAAATCTTTAATTAATAATAATCAACTTAAGAAATTATTATTAGAAAATAAAAAAAATTAATAAAATTAACAAATATCTGTATATATAAATGAGCTTATCAATAATTAATCTTGTAAAATAATAATTGATAATGGTACTATAAATAATATAATTACTCAATAATTCTAGAAAAAGATAGATTAAAAAATTCAAAAATCTAGTATAATAAATTTAATTAATATCAATAATAAAAAAAGTACTTGAAGAAATAATTAACTTATCAGTTAATTTAGAAACTGAATTAATTAAGATTAAAGTATTAGTAATTATAAATAGTAACTATGATCTTATATTAGAAAATAATTGGACTTATACTTATAAAGCAATTATAAGCTAGATCAAAGATCTATTATAATTTGAAAATTAGAAGAATTAAATTAAAATACTTATTATTTATTTAGAAAAGTATCATAAAATTGAAGAAAAAAATAATCTATATAATATTAATAAAAAATAGAACTTAAGTTTTTAATAATAATAATAAAGAAAAAATATCAGAACATACTTATAAAATAGATACTAACTTTAATTTGAAATATTCTAAATTAGAAAATTTTATTATATTATTATAAGAAACTATAATAATAGATTCATATATTATAATTAAAATACTAAAAAGAATATTCTATCAATTTACTTCTAGATCTTTCTTAGCTTATAAAGAAATAAAAGTAAAAGTTAATATTATAAATACTAGATATACTAGAAATATTAAAATATTAATTTATAATAATTCTAGTTAATTATATATTATATAGTTTAATGAGAAAATAACTTACTTAAGTAATATTCTTACTGCTAATAAAAATCACAAAAATTCAGTTAGTATTAACTTGTGAAAAACTTGATAATTCAGAAAGAGATCAATAAGATTTTGATTTAATTAGTAAATTTAAAAAAAGAAAGTTTTAATAGAAGAAGAAAGTGAAGATAAATATAAAAAAGATAATAATATTAATTAACTACTTCTAAATATATCAAAAAAATAATAATATTCTTTTATATCTCTTTCTTTATTATTTAAGTAATTGATAAATAATTATATTCTGAGTTTTTATAATTACTTATTATTTTTTTATTAGATTATTCACTAATTATTATTTTAAAGTATATCAAAACTCTAACTATCCTGTCAAAATATTTATTTAATATTTTTATTTCTATTATCATCTTCTTTAAACTGACTTTTCTTTATAATTTTAAGCTTTTTGCTTACTTATTAAAAATATTGAAACAGTATCTGTAAATTAAATTATATATTTATTATTTTATGAATTATCATAAACTCTCGAATTTAAGTAACTCTTGAGAATAAGCAATCCCTCCTTTCAAGTTCAAATATCTTAAAAAAGTTAAATAAGTAACCCCTTTATCAAAAACTATTATATAATAGATTAATACAAAATTTGAGTATGAAAGTTTGGATTTGAAAAATAGGTGATATTTGAAAATTTTCATATTAATCAATTTGATCTGCATAATGTTACAATGCATAATTTGATATTACATACAAGAACTCTCAAATTTAAGTAACCCCCATAAAAAATTGATCAAAAAATAATGATGTAGGAAGTTGCTTAAATTCAAGAGTTTACAGTAATTTATCTAGATCTAAGTAAGATATATACTATTTAACTTAGATAGAAAATAATATAATTAGTAAATATTTTTATATTTAATTATATAAATATTCAAGAAGAATAACTTGACTTGATTAAATAATTTTATTAATAGTTTATTTATTAAGACTTTCCTTTACAAACTCAAGTAAAAATCTTTTTTAATACTAATAACATAGACAGATATTATTCTGAAATCAAGAATTCAGAAGATTCATCAACTTTTTCTATTCAAATTATATTAATTCTAGAATTAGAAGAAGATATTTCTTCAAGTTTAAAAAAAATAAATCAAAAAGAAAATGTAGATAATTATCAAATAGATCAAAATAATAATAATGATTTAGAAGATCTTATCACAACTCTTGAAATCCTCATTAATTGAATAGCTAAATAAAATAATTGATTTATAAAGAAGATTATAATTCCTATTAGAAATATAGAAATAATAATTAAGATCCAACTGAATAGCTTAAAGATTTTAATATTACTACTCAAGCTAATGAAATTACAATTACTAAAAAAATATAACTTGTCTATAAATATCTAGAAGATACTACTATCTTGTAATATAATAAAAAAAATAGAGATAATAGTACTTGATTAATAATATAAAATAATAATAATAATTACATAATTTTTGTTATCAATTTATTACTTATTTCCAGATTAGAGAAAAAATAGACCAATGATAAGATAAAATTAAAATCTTATAACAGACTGATATTATTAATAAATACATAGATAAATTTATCAATCTACTTTATAAAATAAATAGATATCTGAAAGAATATAAAATTAGAACTTATAAAAAAGAATTCAAATCAGAAATTAAAAAATAGATACAGATTTTTGCTAATAAAACTTTCCTAAATATAGTATAAGTTACTAAGAATATAAAAAAAGCTAATGTAAATATTTTAATTTGAGAATATTATCAATTTTAAATATAGAATAATTTATACTAAATACTATTTTGATAATATTACAAGATCTTAATCAGCAAATAAAAAATATTAAAATTAGTAAAAAATCAAATTACAATAGAAATAACTCTAGTTATCAGTTTAATAATTAAAATCCTAAATCAGTTTTTATCTATTATAATTTTAATAAGTCAGATTATATTTATTCTAATTGTTCTTAACTATAATCCTATAGAAATAATTAGAATAACTTTGAAAATAATTATTAAAGAATAAATAAAAATAATTAGTAACAAAATAATATATTTTCAAATTAGTCTAATGCTAATAATAATCAAAATATATTACTAGCTTAAATATAGGCTCTTACTGATAGTATTCAGATATTAACTGTTAAATTAAATAATATAAATTTACAATTTAATACACATGAATACTTAACTGCTAATAGAAAAACCAGAAATTTAAGAGCTATTTCTTATGAAATCAGATCTGTAGATTGATTCTAAAGAGAAATTGCTAAAGATAATATAGAACCAAATACTATTAAAGAAGAATAAGAAGATATCTCTGAAATTATTCTTAACAAAATATAAATAATACTGAACTATTCAAAATACTTGAAGAAAAACTTAATAAAAAGATTATTTGCAAAAAAAAAACAAAATTACTTTATTTATACTTACTATCATGACTAAATTATATGATATTTTAAAAGATTTAACTTAATAAAAAGCAAATATTACAGATATTTAATTTATTTAAAGTTTATTTTCTTAAAAAACTTAATTATTAAAAGAAATATGCCAAGCTATAATGCTCAAGTAGAAAAGAAAAAGAAAAGTAATACTTAAATAAAAACTCAAAACTAATATGAAATTAAAGTTGAAAAGAATATTATTAATTTGATTATTAATACTGATATCTCTAAATATATCACTATATATAACTTTATTAAAGATAAAGAATTGAAACTATATACAGTTCAAATATATCTATATCTAATATAAATAGAATATTTAAATAATTTCTTGAAGCTATTAATAATTTACTTTTGAATATTAATAAAATCATAATTCTAATTAAAATAGATATTACTGAAGTCAAAATATATTTAGAAATAGACTTTTTAAATAAAATCAAAGTTAATATTGATATCAGAAAAGAATTTCTTTTGAATATAATAATTAAAAAGGAAAGATATCAATAAAATTTATTTATGATGATAGAAGAGATTCTATATTTGATAAAACAAGTTCTGAAGAAAATAAATCAGAAGAAGATTCTGAAAGTAAATTTGAAAAGTAATATTTAGAAACAAAAATCTTTCTCATATAATAATATAATAATTAGAATATCACAACTTTTAGAAAATAAAAAATTCAAGATAATAATAATATTAAAATCATTATCAAAGAAATTTGAACTCCTATTAAAATTTCTAATCAAAATCTAAAAGATGTTAATTTTGGAAATATATCTTTTTAAATTATTCAAAATATTAAAAAAATTTATAAAATACAAGTCTATTAAGAAGAAATTAAAATCAGATAAAAAAAATATACTTAAAAAGATTATAAATAGCTTAATAAAAAGTTCTTACAAAAATATAATTAGAATAATCAATAATTATTAATGATAAGTATCTAATAGTTAATATTGATATTATAAAAATCTTTTTATATCTAATTATTAATATCACTAATACTATAATAATCTTGTTAACTGAATAACTATTAAAATTTATAAATTATTTTATATAGAATTCAAAACAAATAAAGACTAGACTGATAAATAAGAACTTTTTATTAATAATAAAGTAAAAAAAAGTTTTGATTTCTATCAATTTATTTCATAATAAATTTATCCTAATTCTCAAATTGAAAGATACAAAGAATATAAGAAATATGTAGATAAATATTATACTGAAACTTATTTCAAGATAAATGGAGAAAAATCAACTGATTGTGATAATTATATCAAAGAAAAATAATCAATATTTTTTGGTTTAATTATAAAAGATGGAGAAAGAATACCAGATAATTAGTAAATTTAAAAATGAGTATTATTACTAGAAGTCTATAATGAATATAATAAAATTAACAAAGTAATTTTATCTCACTTTATATATAAAGATGATTTCATGAATAAAATCATCTATAAGAGTTCTGTAAAAGTCTTTGCTACTTATATATTTATCAATAACTCAATCCTAATTGAAAATAATAACTTGCTACTTAAATTATATCAATATTAAACTCTGTTTTTATTATATAAAATTTTTACAAATAATATTTTTTTTTAATTATTGTTAAATTTTACTATATAAAATTTGATTAAAATTAATATAAAAATTATATAGTAAATAATTTAATTACTTAACTTTGAATCTTTATATCTTTATAACTACTAATTCAATTATTATGAAATTTAAAATATATATTTATCAAATCTAGAGCAACCTGCTTGTGTAATTTAAAGTTTTAAGTATTGCAAATTGATAGTAATAATATTTAAAATATCTTTTTTTAAAAAATAATTTTATTTTAGTTTTTTTTTAGTAAAGTAATTCTTTATTTATTATTGAATTAAAGTATAATAAAATAGTTAAAATAGTATAAAAAGTTAATTTAGATCATTTTTTATTTAATATAAAAAATTATAAAGATTGGTTAAAATTTGAATGATTTTTATTAAAAGTAATTATTGATTTTTATATTGAGATACAAATTTTTTTGCACTGATTCATAGAATTATTTAAATTGATAATTAAAAATTTCCAACTTTTTAAAATAAAAAATCAATATAATATTTCAAAGATTACTTTTTATAAAATATTAAAAATAATAAAAATATTCTTTATAAATTTCATAAGTTTCTCAGAAATTATATTTTTATTAAATTAAATCTAGTTAATTATTATATTAATTATTATATTATATTTATCAAAAATAAAAAGATCATGTGAAAACTAAAAAAAGTATTATATTAATCAAAAAATTATTATAAATATAATATAAATTGGATAAAAAAACAAAATTCAAAAAAGAATTAATAATAAATAAATATAAAATTATACTATTTTATAATAAAATACTTTACTTGATTCAGAATAAACTCAGAATAAAACTAAATCCAAATCTTTAAAAATTAATAAATCAAATATCAAAATTGCACTATTTTGTGTTGATTTATAAATATAATCAGATCTTTCTATAGTTATTACACCTGAAAAAGCAAAATTAGATGATTATAAAGAGATATTGAACTGCTTGTTTGGAAATATTAAGGTTTATATGTGTTATTGAGTCTTGTTATTATTTAAACAGCAGTGATTGCATTATTAATCCTTATAAGATTGATCAATATAATAATATTTATTGGAACTGAACAACCAGGAATGGGTAAAGTATCTATTAAGAGCACTTCTTTTATTTTCTTCTGTTTCAGGTGCTTATTCGGCCCATTTTGGCTGCTCCTGCTCTTATTAATAATTATAGTGGGTTAGGACCATTTGGAATCCGCACATCTTGTCGCAAGAAACGGTTCTGAGTAACAGTATAATCGTCTATTAAAATCATGTAATTATGTATCGAATGAAAAAAGATTAGAAATTATAGTTTATGACTGGCTTTTAATTATGTAGGTTTAACATGGATAATAATAATGGGCTCTATTTTTAGATTTGAGTTGAAATTTTACGCTATGGATTGGATTTATCTATAGATTCAGATCGAGTATTGCATTCTCAAATCGCTCGAAGTAAGTTGATAGTTTTTTATTTGTGGTAATCTGCTAACTTATCGATCAAATATAGAAAAAGTTACTTGATACCGTCTATTTTCAAACAACATGAAAAGGAAAAGACGACAAATTATATTGAAAAATGAAGCAGAGCTAAATGTCAACCGCTCACCCTAAAATAAAACGTTATACATGAACAGAAATATATTATTCCGGGCTTTTTTTTAGCATATTAACATATGCAATGTGACACAGATCTGATCGATTTTTATGGTTGCTTGAATGTACGAGACATTTGGTATATTGTAGATGACAAGAAACCTCAATATGTTAATGCTAAGGCAATTTCTGTCTGTTCGTCCAAGGATGCAGATTTAACAACAAATTGATCATATCGATATTGCGTGTGAATGTTAATTTGATCACGATGATATATTGTGTGTGAATGTTAATTTGATCACGATGATATATTGCGTGTGAATGTTAAATTTGTTGCTCATTTGATCACGATGATATATTGCGTGTGAATGTTAATTTGTTGCTCATTTTATACCATATCACATGATACTACCCCAAAAGGGAATTTGTCCAGCGATAAAAGCTACGCTGTGCAATTCAAAAAATTTTATCATTCTTGTTTCAATATCGTTCTTTGTTTCAATATTGTTCTTGTTTCAAAATTGTAAAATGAACTATAACACCAACGCTCAATCTTACGGAAGTCCAAAAAGCCGCGCCTCCTATACCGCTCAAGAGGAGGCAGAATTGAGAGAATATTTAATACAAAAAAGAAGAGAAGGAATGCCTTTGCGCGGCAACGTCATATATCGGACTTATCCTAGGGCAAATGTTCGTCACCCTTGGCAATCTATTAGATCTCACGCAATAAAATTTATTTTGCCAAATTTACCTCCTGAACGCTCCGTTGTCACAAACATGGCGAATGAAAGAACGAGTGCCTCAACAACGAAACAAATACGAAATAGCGACTTACAAGAGGAAAGAAGCTCTAGAGTCACACCAACACGTCCCGTATACAACAACTATATGGAGAGTCAAGAACAGAGTAATGTTATAAGCCCTTCAAGACAATCATCCATTACTCTTGATGATGGACAATCTATTGCAAATGAAAATGATAATAGTGAATCTCCAAAAGCATTTACTAAAGATGAAGTGAAAATTTTTCGTGATTATCTTATTTCTCAAAGAAATGCAGGTGAAGGACTATACGGGTTTTTAATTTATAGATTTTATCCAGGACTGCATGAACATTCATGGATTTATTTACGAGAATATGCTATAAAGCATATTATTCCAAAATTGCCAAACAATGATGGACGTACAAGGACGAATAAAAATGTAATTAATAAGTTACATACAAGCACCTCAGCATCTACATTAGGAAAAAGGCCTGCTACCCCAGATAATGGCGTTGATAGCAAATGGAAGAAGCGGAAGCTATCAATCAAAAATTGAAAAAAATTAAAATAATTTTTGTTAATTATATTAAAAAGTTATATATGTTTATAATACAGTGCGTTACAAAAAAAACCATAATTACTATTTTTACTTATATTCAATGAATATTTATTTAATTCATATAAAA
>CAJVPS010001422.1:0-15674 GCA_910591765.1 Ambispora leptoticha | reverse complement strand
CTTTTATATATAAGAAAAAATACGTATTTTACTAATTATAATTAGTAAAAAATTTAAGTGTTGCATTATTTTTGATTGCCACTATATATATTCAAAAAAATATAATATATTTAATATTATTTTTTTGACAAATCAAATTTCATTAATAATATGGATAATAAATATAATATTGAGAAGAAGTTGCAATATGATATAAATATTATATTCAAATTAAATACTTGCAATAAAATATTACAAGTTGATCAATTAAAATAAAATAAGAAGTGAGATTGAGAAAGAAAATAGTAAGAACAGAAGAGAAAAAATGGAGTCAGAAACTAGATAAGTCTAATGCTATAATTTAGAATTATGTACTCATGATCTCAAATTTATTAATAAGACTAGATATTTACAAATTGAAAATACTCGCAAAGATATTTCTCTTGCAGAATCCAAGACTAAGCATGCTACAAAATTAAAGAAGATTAAATTACTTTGAAATAGGATGAAATTATTGAAAGATAAGCTAGATTTATCTCAGAAAGACTCATCAAAGAAAGAGTCTGAAATTGACTCTCTCAAGTCTAAGATAGTTGAATTAGCTTTAAAAATTAGTAAATTGAAGTGTCTGAAATCTGAGAATATATTAGGATTTATAATTGGTAGAGATGATAAGAGACAGAGCCCCATGACTCAAAGAGTTATTCTAAAGGAGCTTATTTTTATAATAAAAAATATATAGAGCAAGGAATAAAATTTTATATCAAATTCTAGTAAAGACATAATCCCATTGCAAAATAATAATATTTTTATTATTAGCAATTCTAATAAAAATCTCAGTAAATATTTTATACACAGAAAAAATATGAATCTAATAGAAAAAATCAATAATGAGATTACTGAACTATCAAAAAATGATACTGAGATCAACCTTAAGATAAGTGATGAAACTAGTATTAGTAAAATTAGTACTAAATCACATATATTCTCTTTGATTAAATTGAATATCCAGATGAGATCTAGTCTTAAGACTTTGCCTCTTCCTATTATAGTAAACACTTTAATATTATTACTATCAGCATATATTTTTCTTGCTCTGTTAATTATTGTGATTATGTGATTTGTAAAATATATATGAAATATAAATAGGCTCAAAGTGCTATTGCTCTACAGATCTGAAGAAGTAACTTTAAAGGATCATAAAAAAAGTAATCAATTACAGGATATGTGAATTGGATAACCAAGACTATCTATATGAACTTCATCACTTGATTCTAGATATTTTATATAAAATAATTATTAATTTTTTATGAACTTTAGAAAAAAAAGAAAAAAGAGCATGAGAATATGGATAAGATTACTTTCCTGAAATATAAGTAAAATTTTGAGACTAAAATGAAAGTTCCTATTACTTTATACAAAAAAGAGCTGAAAAATAAATCTTTAATAATCATTGAATATTGTTACCTTTTTGATACAAGTTCTGAGATGAGAGTAAGTATTAAATCTAATATTATAAAAGTACATGATAAAAGTAATCACGTACTTAAAGTAATATTTGAAAGAGTTTTTAAATGATTTATTAACAAGAATATATTTATTATTATTTCAAAGTTATTCTAAAGATAGATAATAATAGTATTCTTATTGTGACTAGCTAGAATGTAGTCCAATTCCAAAATATAATTTCAAGACAGATATAATGTTCAGTTTATTAACAAGATGAAATAATAGATCTTAATTAAGATCTATTATACAAGAGAGATTCCTTAGAATTTTCTTAAACTATAATCTACTAAAATATGAGTTGAGAACTAAACTCATAAAACTCAAACTGAACTAAATATCTAACTGACTAATTAACTATCTGACTGTCTATTTAAATTCACTAGTTAAGATATATCACTTTTATATATTTTAGAGATTATATGAATGATACTTTTGTTATGATACTTATGTCAATTTTGCTATGATCTAAATATTACTTTAGTTAGTATCATAATGTTAGTTTTATTATGATAGCATTATTAATTTTACTATGATAGTTTTGCTAACTTTGCTATGATAATTTTGTCATGATCATCATGTTTACAAAATCTTCTAAAAATATCTATAAATAATATTCTCTAAAGCTAATGTCTAATAAAATATAAAGAATTATTCATCTAATCATATTATAATATGAAGTAACCAATAATATAATTAACTAATATTCTACTAAAAATTCATATTACAATAATATGCATAATTATTATAAATCTTTTAATAAAGTAAGTAAAGATGCCAAGACATTATTATCTAGTTAAGTAATAATTTCTGAAGAAGAAAAATTGCTACATTCAGCTAGTCATTCATCTCAGGTAAGTATTTCTTACAATAAGTATGAGAAAAAATTCAAATAAAAAATTATTATTCTAATATCTAGATCATATAAAAAGTTTTTGTATCATATGAATTATATTTATCAAAATGGATTCTGGTCATTTAATTTATATATCTGAGGTAAGATACATATTTGATAATCATTTTTGTATTGCATGACAGACCATTATTGAAATTTGAAATATAAGATTGTATATAATCAGTATCTGATCAAAGTATAATTATTAATGTTATAAAAATATACTTTGGATAAATATCAAATAGGTATGATTTTGACATATAATTCAAAGAAAATCAGTATCTAGTCAAGGTATAATTATTATAAAAAGGGTAGTTATACTTTGGATAGATACAAAAAGTATACATAATTCAAAGAAAAATCAGTATCTGATCAAAGTATAATTATTATAAAAAGAGTGATTAAGTATAAAGTATACTATTTTGACTATATAATTTGAAGAAAAATTGGTGTCTATCCAAGATAAAATTATTACAAATATATATATTATAAAAAATTATACTTTGGATAGATATAAAATAAATAATAATAATTTGGTACTATGTATCATCAGATATTTTGGTGTATTACCAGATATAATAATAATTCAATATTATGTATTTTATTATTAGATGCTTTGGTATAATATCAGATATATTAATAATTTGATACTACATATCTTATTATCAGATACTTTAGTATAATACTAGATATGTTAACAATTTGGTACTATATATCTTATCATCAGATATTTTGATATATTATCAGATATATTAATAATTCAACACTACATGTCTCATCATCAGATACTTTGATATATTATCAAATATATTAATAATTTAATATTATATATCTTATTCTTAGATAATATTCAAATAAATTATATGAAGTTAATAATTATTAATAATTTAGTACTACATGCTTCATTATCAGATACTTTAGTGGATTACCAAATAGGAATAATAATTTAGCAATTAAAATCAATATACTTTAATATAATATATTTGATAATATAATCAGATATCATGTATATAGTATATCCCAATTGCATTAATTTTTTTATTAAAAATTCTATGTGATATATAAATGATAATAATGCAAGAATACAAGAGCATGCTAACTCAAACTATTGATAAAATTATAATGCAAAAGATTAAGAAGGCAGACTGTAACTTTAAACCAGATCAAGCTATCAATAAATTCTTAATATAGAAGATTGAAAAGGATTTTAAAGCTTATATAGAAAAGCTAGATGAAGAATATGATTCTAAGTCAAATTTTAATTTTATATCTATTTGCAAATTGTGATAACGTAAATATAAAATCATCATTATATTTTTTATAGATCGTGAGGTATCTAAATATGACGATATGAACATAAATTTGTCATCATATTTTTTACAGATCATGAGTATCTAAGTATGACAATGAACTCATAAACTAATTATCACTTAAATGATGACATATACATGATCTAATCATCAATGAAGATGGTTATAATCCAAATTAAGTGGTATAATTATAATCTGTACAGAGTATAATTATACCACTAGATTAATTAATATAAATTACTTATTCATCTGATTTAATAATGATTAGTAATTATTATATCATATATTGCGCTGCATCTACTATACCACATGAATAGGTAATTGGTCACAATATAAATATTATCTATTTTTTTAAGATAAGTATTTTAAATAAAGCTTTTTGACTTTACAAATATTAATTTTATTATTAGTCTAAATCTTATCAAATTTTATATAAAGACTAAATTAATATATATGATATATATATTTAGATGAATATTTCTATTCATGATTTTAATATACTTGATATAATTAATTCAATTTATTATAAATATATAAAAAAATATTAATTCAATAATAATTATATTATGCTGAAAAAAATAAAAATTCTTTTATTATTATTGAAGATTTTTTTAATTTTCTAATTAATATTAAAAATAAAAAGAAAGTTATTTAGTATTTAATAAATTATTTTTAATTAAAAAGTTCTTTATAATTAAAGAATACTTGAATATTGATCTTATATTATAAATAAAAGATAAATTAAATAATAAGATAATAGTTACTTTGATTCAAGTAAAAGAAGTAATTGAAAAAAATATAATAATAATTATCAAATCTATAATAAAGTTATAAAATTAATTGATAAACTAACAAGTTTTTTAATACATGAAGAAAGTTATATACAGATAAGTGAAAATATTTCTGCAATTAAAAAATATTAAAAGAATATTATATAAATTGATTATTAATATCAAAGTTCAAATAAATATTATAAGTTATTTTTAATTAATTATCTAATACTTAGAAATTTTATTTTGCAAATATTATATTATTTTACAAATAAATTTGGTTTTTTTTTTGATAATAATTAATATTTAACACTATCAAAACTGTTTAGTTTGCATAAATGTATATTAATATGTGAAAAACTATTAATATCATATATTAAAATGCGTTATACTCTCTTTATCACGCATACTATCAAAATTCTATCCTATTAATCTGAAGAGTTATAATCTGATCATATGATCTTTAATTTATATAGCTACCTTACCAATTTAAAGACCCTGCTAAGCTGAAGAAATATCATTCTATAGAAGATTACTAAACTTGAAAATGACAAATATATATATAGAATTGCCTGTATATGAAAAAATTACAATTATAATGATATATTTCTTGAAGATAAACTGTAATTGTAATTACTCAAAAAAGATTCTGAAAGAAACGTTTGTCAAGTTATGTAAAATATTTTCAAGTTCTTTCTAAGTTAATTTTTTAAAAAAAAAGGTAAATTAATAAGAAAATATTTTATTATTGAGATTATAATACTTCTCTTTGTTAAAAACATATCTTAATATATTAGAGATCAATCATTTATTTGAAATATATTTGTCAAGAAATAATTTAATATTATATATTTATAATAAAATAAAAAGAGTATGTACATTATATGGCAGATTAAAAATATTATCGATATGTAGTTTGATTAAGATTGTAAATATATATATATTACTGATATCTAGGCGAATGAATGTATGAAAATCAAGTCATTTCCAATGGATTCCTTTTGAAAAATTTACCAATTTAAACGATCTAATGAAGATAAACACGAAGTTGCAAAGCAAATTATAAAAGAGGTAGAAATTGTACAATTTTTAATGTGTAAACAAGACTTTTTTAATATAATTAAACAATTCAACAATAGGTTCGAACTACTCTAAAGTATCAATTCATTACGACGAAATGGACATTCGCAAATATATCAACAAATTAACTTGGAACGATATTTACAGTATATTATTTATGCTCTAGAAGAAATTCACGAAAAGGAACTTGCGGATCGCGACTTTCACACTGGAGGTATATTATTACACGTTGATGCTCTTATTGCCTACGACCCAACAGATATAAAAAATCAAGAATACTAAGTGGAAAGCCATACACTAAAGCTGCTGATATCTTTAATATCACATGAATGTATGACTCAGGTTTGTTTCTTTTACAGTTCCACCATAGATTACGACACCATGGGGAATTGTTGAGACAACGCTGATAATATGCGGGAAACGAATTGCGGAATCTCCGTTAATGTTGATTTTTAGAGTGAGGAGCAGTAATAACGAAACAAAAAAATTTTGTTCATACCAAATTTCCATCATTGCAATCCCTCATCGAAACGTTGTAATTCGGTTCTCAGGCAGAATATGTTTTCATTTTTTCGTAGGTCCACAAGCTGAATGGCTGTTGCGCCGTTAAAAGCAAATTGTAGATGTTAATCGAACACTATTGTGAAACGCAACCGTCAAAAGTCTCGTCCTTAAACTATCTTGCCTCAGATTACCGTTAATAACTTTTTTTCGTCTCGATTAAAGATGGCATGGATTTGTCTTCGATATTTTGAATCATAATTCCTCCTGTTTCAGACTTGAATTCAGGTGTATTATTTAGTGTTCACTCGCCTAGATAGTCGTCGTGAACAAAAGTATGTTAAACGGTCAGAATGCGATTGTTCATTTACAACATGACCAGATTTAGGGTTTTTTATTCCCCAATAAAGGCTATAAAATAATGTCGAGATTTGCAAATGTATTACATAAAATAGGTTCATATTACTCATATTTTGATTATGCATAGAATATTCATTGAAATTCAATATAGCCCCTTATTCCCTTATTGGTGCGACGCGACGCGAAAATCTGGCAATAAATGATTTTGTATATAAAAAGTAGAAACTCACTTGAGAATATAACTTTCTTCATAGCACAGCACTCTATATGATTTTCTATTCTTTCACAATAAAAATGAAAAAACCTCATAATTCAGTGATAATTCGTGCTATTTTCTTTCTTTCGCTCGTTACCCTTCTCTTCTATGTAACTTTTGTGACTTCCAAAGCCCCTGATACAGAAAAAAACGCCTCTGGTTGTCCGATAGAAAAATGCCCTTACTACGCAAAAATTAAAGCTGGCGAAGTGTCTGACACCGATTGGTCCATTTCGAAATGTCCATTGGCCAGTAAATGCCCTTACTATGAAGAACTAAAGAAACGCGCGTTAGCCAATGGTGGTAATCTTGACCTTTCAAGTGATGATAGCGGTTGTCCATATGTAAAAAAGTGTCCACATTTTAAAGATAAAGATGGTAAGGTTGATTGCGGTGAAGATTGCTTAAAAGAGTACTATAAGGCGCATGGACATGGTGAAGGAAAAGGTGATTTATCGAAATGTCCATATTTGAGTAAAGCAGGAGCAGATGGTCAAGGAAGTAAATGTCCATATTTGGAAAAATTGAAGGAGGCAGAGTCAAAGGAGAAGACAGGGAAAGAGAGTAGTGATAGAGAAGAATTATAAATAGATTTCTTTTTTTTTTTTTTAAAGTAAATTCTAAATTAAATATTCAAGATGATATTTTTGTCTCGCGTATACTATTCTCTTTTTGTGATTGGTCAGAAAATATTAGTCACTTGACATATGACATTACATTAAAATCGCGCGTTTTCACCCGTTGACAGATCAATATATCAAGTTGTGTCTTATTTGAAATGTCATTCACTTCAGTAAACACGAGCTTATTTCCTAGCGTGACATACACGCTACCTTCCAAACAACTAGCAAACTTGCTTCCACAAAAAACAAATAATGAAAGTAAAGAGTGGACGCAGGCGCAAAAGGAGGTTGAAGATAGGGTTAGGAGCGCTATCCAACGTGTTAATTATTATCAATGGCAAAATCAAAAACTTGAATTGGTAGCTGGTAAAAGTGGTGTAACCCACAATAGTGCGAGTGTGACTACTACAGCTGTCGATACAGCTACGACTGCTACGCGACGTGATAAAATTTCTATAAAGCGACATACTAGGCGAACACCAGGCACTTGTGCTTGTTTCTTACTTTCATTACGTGTATTAGTGGTATATATTGACAATTTTTGTTCATTCTTCTCAAAATTTAGCGAGTCCAAGGTATTTTCAGCTTTGTATTCCGAGTGGGTTTATTTAAAACTGCAATTGATATCAATTATTCATTCACTCAATAAAAATTTACAGTGGGATTACAAAAAAGAAAAAACAAAAAAGAGAATGGGAGGAAGAGGAAGAGGAGGAGGAGGACTTTGAAGAAGAAAGAACTATTGAAGTGGTGGAAGACGTGGATAGCGACTGGGAGGAAACTTTAAGGGCGCGAAAATCGGCCACTAAAAAAAAGTCAAAACAAAAGTCTGCAAGTATTGATATTATACCCATTAAAATGTGTCATTTTGATCGTAGACATATAATCATTAGCGTTTTATTAGAAGGAGAAGACTTTCACGAAGAATACTAAGAAAAAAAGACGACGAAACACGGATAAATATGACGATAAAAATGTGTCCAAAATTAAACCAAAAGATCAAATATCTTACAACACATTCATGAGCATGATTGATAATCATGCAAGGCCATTCCAAGAAGAGAATCATCAATTCTTAGTAAATAAAATCGTAAGCATCGAGTTAGTGTCTGACTGTTTATTGATATATCAACTATTAAATTAATGTTTTTTGATCGTTAGGCTGAGGCAGAAGATCCAAAGGCATATGAAATTCCACCACTAGGAAAACATTGGGAAAATGCACAAGAAGGTGATCAAGCATGTCCATCAGAAGATGTAGTTGATTTAGAAGACTTAGGCTTGGATAATATTTCGCATGGACCTTTGACTAATCGGTTATTTAGTGCTCTCATGACGGAAGCTACAGATTTTGACATCTCGAAACTCGGAAATTGCAAAGACAAAGAATTCAATGAAAATCAAGGAGAAAGTGAACGTATCATTCCATCAAATCAAAATATTCTTGATGAGAGACTCAAATTAGAACTTCAATATGTTGGATTATTGGATAAAGATGAGGATCTTAGTTTGCTGGTAACAACAATTTTATCGTCTTGATTACAGTCAACTCTTTTTATATAACGAACCCCTTTATAATGAACTCTTGATATAACGAACTTAATATTTTTAAATTTCATTATTAGTTCGTTATAGAAAGAGTGGGCACTATAGAAAATATAGTAACTTTATATAACGAACTCTTTTTTTTAACGGATCCATCAGTTCGTTATATAAAGAGTTGACTATATACCATTTTTGTTTAATACACTTTAACACCCTATTTTTGTTCAATTAGAATGAAGTATCATCGTTTTCTTCAACAACTCAAAATGAAAAAGGTGACGAAGTCAAAGATCGGCTTATTGAATTACAAGAATCCTTGAAAGTACAAAGCAAAATCAATGTCAATCGAATTTCTAAGATTATGCCAAAATTACAGAGACATATCGCGTATAATCAATTCACTGCTTTCATAGATCAACTAGATAAGCAAATTGAAGAAGGTTACGCTGCGCGCTATGTAAATAGACTTGCCTTCTCTGGTCTGTTTTACAGATTAATTATCATGATTCATATTTACGCACTTGATAATTTTATAGAATCTTACAAAAACTACAAAAAAGAAAAAACCAATCAACTCTCAAAATCTCGAATCTAATATTACACGTCGTCAAAAATACATGGGACAAATCGGTCGACTATTTAAACCTGAGGAATTTATGGTACCAAACAAATCAATCTTTGATGATGATGAAACGCTTTTATCATCTTGAGACAAAAAATTAATAGATTGATGAGCACACAGTCATTGGGAGATCATATGCACCATACATGTATTGGGTTAAATAGGGATGCCCAAGAATACTACATTTCTTTTTTATATTTTTATTTACACATTAATTAAAAGCTATAGATAATTAAAAAATTAAGCTATATAGTCAATAAATGAAAAAGATCAAACACTGAATGCATTAATCTAAAAATAAATTGTCCAATACTTCATTAAATGCTAAACAAGGCTTAGTCTTCATCTTCCACCGCCATTTCATTAAGATTGCCTCCTTCAAGAAGAGGTGGAGGATGATTAGCAATCGCCTTATAACCTTCCAAATCTGCATCTTTTGTGATTAATATTTGCGGTTGTATAGGCAACAGCGCAAGGTATGCGATGAATACAAAATAAACGATAGCCCAGAAATAGCCAAGTATTTTGTTGTCGAGATCTTCGAGATACACGACAAATAGATACATGTTGAAACACATTATAATGATTGCTAGACACCAAGTAACGAATTTCCAAAAGCGACGATTACTGAATGTGGAACCCATAATCAAATTTGAACTGGTCAGTTTAAGGATTGGTAATAGAGCTGTGGGAAGACAAAGGCTTTGGAGAACATTAAGGAGTTCACCCATGACATCAAAATGATCCACCTTGAAGATTCATTTTTAGATAACATGTATCAATAAAATAGTAAGTTCATTCAAATATCATACATAATTCAATGTAATGTTAACTTACCGCAAAGATTGCCACCAACATAGACGGTATTAAAGCAATTGAACGTGTTATAGCAACACGATGCCATGTTTTTTTGAAAATTTTCCCAAAGAATCCTTCCATCACATATTGGCCTGCCAATGTTCCTGTCATAGTGGAGCTTTGTCCAGCGGCCAATAGACCCAAAGCCCAAAGATACTTTGCTCCATTTCCCAAAGTCTTGTATAATACATCCGCTGCGTCGAAAAGTCCAGGCATACTTTTTACTTCTTCAGGAACGAAAAATACCGAAGCAAATACTACGACGATAGCCAAGTTAATCAGGTAAGAGCAAAACAAGGCAAAAGCGCTCTCAATACCAAAATAGAAATTAGCTTCTTTGAGTTTATCCGTCGAAACAGGCTCCCTTTTACGCGTCATTACTGAAAATATATTTCACAATTAATTGATAACAAATGAGATGAAGGGCATTATTTATTCGTATATATTTACCCAAAGCTGAATGAAGATATAGATTATGAGGCATAATCACTGAGATATTCAAATGAAAAATGAAAATAAATAATTATTATATAAAATTAAGAAGTCATAAATATAACCATGTAATGTTCGTACCAGCACCGATTAACGCGACCGCCTGAACAACAGCGTTACTTGGAACCAATGGTATTAATATTCCTTTACCAATTTCTACAGGATCTGGATGACTCAGAAACATTTCTATCCAAAAACATCCGGCCATCGTAGCAATCAAAGCCATAAAAAATGCCTCGAGTTTTCTCACACCATAATTCTGGAGAAACATAAAAGTAAATGTGTCCATGGTAGTTAACAAAGTTCCCACCCATAAAGGTAAATTGAAAAGAATTTTCAACGCTATAGCTGTTCCGATAATTTCTTGGATATCTGAACCAATGATGGCAAGCTCCGTGATTATGTAAAGTGCTAACGCCACTGGACGTGGGTAATGATTCCGAATCAATTGTGCGAGATGCTGGCCTGTGACCACACCTGCCCTAGACGACAAGCATTGAATCAAAAGACCGGCAATATGTGCGTAGAGCAGTAGCCACAACTATAATATGAGTGATCGCGTGTCATTAGTTTCATATATTTCATAGAATGTAGAATTATATTGCGAGATCTCAAAGCTAGGCAAATTAAAGAGCTGAGCATATCGAGGAAACTGATTTCTTTTTGATATCAAGCAAATGAACTGATAAAGATTATTACTATTACATACCAATGCATAACCAGCAGTCGCTCCTGTTTGAAGATCTGCCTCCAAATTTCCTGGATCTACATACGCTATGCTCATCAAAAATCCTAAAATAACAGAATTTACGAATCGAATGATAAAATTTTGGAAAATATTTTATTATAATTGTTTACGTAATGATATAATTGATAAAATATCATTCGGAGTAAGGCGAATTGCGTGTGAATCGACGTGTACCAAAGTCAGCTGTCGCTCTAAAAGAAACAAATATATACCCGGTCCTGTATACTTCCATAATTTACGCCAAGAGAAACCTTTTTCGACTTCTCCGGTCTCAATTTCGTCCACAATAAGTTTATCACCCAGGTTCATTAAGCTATTTGTCTGTTCTCGCAAGTCATAGTCCGTAGTTGTTCGTGCATCTTGTAAACTATCCCTTTGTGGAAATAATGGTTGGATTTCGTTCATTATAATGCGTTGTTCAAAATTGTAAAAGTGTTTGAAACGAGACTTTTTTCAATTATTAATGTATTCGTCGTTGTTATTGCTGCTACTGTTTGCTATTATTATTACTATTATTGTTATTGTTCTAAATTATCTATTATTATTTTAATATGTAATGTCGAGTTCTTGGAGAAAGAGAAACTTTTCCCACTTGACTCATGCTTTAAGTATGGTTTTTAAAACGGGTAGAAATTTGTTCACTGATTTATGAATGATCAACTATTTTCACACTCTTTTCAGTCCTGACACCCGAGTTTTCCCAGTACCCATATCAGGAAATGCTCGGTGAATTACACGAAAAACTAAAACGGAAACTTTGCTGCCGATGATGATTAGCTTCGTGATAAATGAAATTTTTCTACAGGTTATCAATACTTGGATTGTGTCAATAGTAACGTTCTCTTTGATTCTGCGATTAAAATAGATTAAATATGAAAGTTAAATAGTAAAAAAA
Organism: Ambispora leptoticha; assembly: GCA_910591765.1. NCBI lineage: Eukaryota > Fungi > Glomeromycota > Glomeromycetes > Archaeosporales > Ambisporaceae > Ambispora > Ambispora leptoticha. Next base: position 3,234 of record CAJVPS010001422.1, on the reverse strand, counting down.
ATTTTCTTTTTAGGAATATTTAATGAGAATGACGGAATTTCGAAATATAATTTTCTCATATAAATTGAACACAAAGTAAGATTACACAAAAACTTTTGCAAAAAAGGATAATCAGATTTGTTAAAATTGGAAAAAAGTGAATCAGATATTAATTAAATTATAAATATTTGAATCTGATAAAAATAAATATGACGAGAAAAATCAGATAATTCTTCCCATTATTATATTATTCTTTAATCACGTGCTTTTATATGTGGAAATCGAATCACGTTCTCGAAAATGTGACATACATTCTTCTCAAAATAAACGTTTCATTACACATTAATCTTGCGTTTTGATTGGTTTATCCCTTAAAAAGTCACATGCCATGCACTTTTTTGTCGTCTATTTGCATTTTTTGAGAGATTATTGAAAAGTTATTTTGGAGACTTCACCGTTCTACTTAATGATTTGATCACGAATTGTGTGAATGTGCTTTCTTTTCAAACGATTAATAACATTCAAGGATATCTTAATTCGTGCTTCCAGTTCGTTTTTCAGCCTTACATACATATAAGTAAAACTGCCTTGTGTTTCAGGTTGCTATTCACTACTCACTACTTAATGCGAAACGTGGTGATGACAACTCCTCGATAATTTTTTTCAGCATCAATGATTCGTCTTTTTAGTTTAGGCTTTAATATAGTGAATCAATAACAAAGCTCTCAAAATTCTAAATGAAAATAGTCACGTTTCATTTTTGTATAGATTGAATGAACATAATTTGTCATATCGATCACTTTTACCAAGAACGCAAAAACTATAGTACTTTATTATTGATACTGCATACATACTTATTTTTGGTAATTAAATCATCATTGACTCAAAATAGAAAAACATCTAAAGAATAATATGAGCCAAGTTATTAACGTGTTCCTTTTTATTGTATCAATTAATCAATTATCCACACAGAAAATTCATATAAAATTCACTTTAGTGTGATACATGATCACAACATTAACCGGATGATTTTTCTTTATCACTACCACTCGGGCATTGATGTGTCCAGTGTTTCATCATTACCTCGTCTGGAAGTTCACATTCAATAATTTAACCTCTTCCTCTCCAAAGTCTAATGCTGACTTGGCCTTAATCTTAATTTTTGTGGAAAGTAGCTTAGGGAAAGAAAAGATTGCTGATCGAGGAAACTTCACATGACGAAATTGCGAGAACATTATAAAAATCGAAGCCAAGCTACTAACTACTTGCTACGTTACGATTACTAATGCAAAGTGTCTTTCATGTGACTTTTGAAAAATAGCTTGTATTAGAGATGTGAAAAATTTATTTCAACCTGAAAAAAAAAGTTTCCCCTTAATTCATTGTTCCTTTTATTGTCATTCAATGCAATTTTGACACAAGACTTTTTCGTAATGTTGACTGTTGGTGCACATTCAAGCAAGAAACTCGTAATAAGGTAATAATGTAATTATACGACTGCATTGGCTGTTTCACGAATTGACTAAGATATTTTATAACGACGACGATGAATTGACTAGTAGAACGGAGATAAAGATATCGACAATGAAACGAATTAATAAAGCGTATAAATTATTCCTTTTGAAAGATTTACAACTTTGAATATCTTGCAAAAGGAGGTTTTGAAATTATTTATAAAGTAACCTGTTGGATGGACCATTAACTATTTATTAAGATAAATGGAAACGAGAGGAAGAATTTGTAGTTGTGTCGAAATCATTACATAATTCAAAGCAAATTGCTCCACGTATAACCGAATTAATATTCGGTTCAAAAGTCAATAAAACCGTTTAGTAAAATATAACCTCTGGTTAAAAGTTTCGCAAGGAAAAGCATAATTTTGAGATACGAAGCTTCGTATCTCAAGATTATGCTTTTCCTTGCGAAACTTTTATAATGCCCAAAAAAATTGTCTGTCACGTGATTTACCGACCGATATCCAGACCTCAGTTGGGTCGCCATTCCAAACGATATCGAGTAATAACCTTTACAACTATGTATTATTTAATATTTTTATATTTTTCTTTTTTTTCATGAAACAACACAATCAAAATGCGAGTATTTTCCTTCTTGTTGGCTATGTGCTTGTAGTGCCTCCTGACACTCATTAATCATCTTTACTACAGGCTGTCAAAGGCAATACAAATTGGTCATTATCAATTTCTCCTTTGTATTTCCCAATATATATAATATTATTATTAAAATCCTGACATTGTTCTACGATTTTTTAATGCTATAATATCATTATTCATTTTTTCTAATGATTCAAAATTTAAACGAATATTTTTAATAAGGCCAATGCAGTTTCATAGTCTTTTATAAGTGATAAATTTTTCTTATCTCTTATTAATTATATTATATCTTATGATTGCTGATGTATTTTGTGAGTTGACCTCTCTTCTTTAACAAGATTTGTTGTTAATATCTAATAAGTTAGTGCTTTCTCTATTAAGATTATTCATTCGATGTCTAAATTAGAAATTATTCATTGAATTGATTGCTAATATCTTATCTTTTTCAAAGGTAAGTAAAGAGTAATCATGTTAACATATTTTTTAAGATAAATTAGAAATTAATATTACTCTTTTTTATAAGAAGACACTTGCAAATAAGATACTGACTAAACAAGAATATATTTAATTATTTATATTAATATAATAGATTATATTCATATTAAACTGAACTTATATAATTATTACTTTGCTTAATCTTTTAAAATTCTCTAATCCTATTATAAATAATTTATTTTGAAATTAAAACCTAATATTAAATTATTTAAATAAGATAATTAAGATATAATTAATTATAATGATATTTATAATTATATTTAAGAACTTATCAATAATTTTCTGTTATTATAATAATAATATAATAATTAAATATATTAAAAAAAGTTTTTTTAATCTTTTTATTATATCAATATATTTATAAATATTCTTATAACTTAATTATAATAAAGCTATTAAATTTTTTTATAAGTTTTAATAAATTTTAGCAAGATATCAGAAAATATTAATATAATAAATTGTAACAAAATTAGATTAGTTATTAATAATTATAGTATATTTATCTTTTATTTTGCAGATTGTTGCTACATCACATACTGCACCATAATTACCTGATTATATCAAGAAAAGTTACCTGATTATTTTGAGTTATTTTAGCTATAGATAATTTCTTAGTAGAATTTCTCTTTTCTCTTGTTCTACTAATTTA
>CAJVPS010001421.1:0-15681 GCA_910591765.1 Ambispora leptoticha | reverse complement strand
GAAATTACATATTGGAATTGGACTATATTCTAGCTAGTTATAACAAGAACACTATTGTTACCTATCTTTAGATTAATTTGAAAATAATAGTAGAAATATTCTTGTCAATAAATCTTTTAAAGACTCTCCTAAACATCAGTTTAAATACATGGTCACTTTTATCATGTGTTTTTGTAATATTAGGTTTAATACTCACCCTTACCTCAGAACTCGCATCAAAAAGGTAATAATATATTTCATCAAGCCCATCCAATATTTCAATAACTATTTTTGAGAGTGATTTGAATATATTTTGATTAGTAATATATAATTAAGAGTAATTTTCAAGTATTATTATTTGTTATATATTAATATTAATCTAATCTTTATCTTGTACTTTTTCCTAGTCTGGTATTTTTATCAATAAATAATAGCTCTTCTTTTTTGCATTCAGCAAATAAAAATTATATTAATTACAAGAGTATTTTGAGAAAATTTATATTTATTAGAAATTATATTATCAAAGAGAATTACAAGTTTTATAATATAAAAAGTATAATCAAATCTCTCTATAATTATTATACTTGAAAAAGTAAATTGAATAATTATAGAGAGATGTAACTATAAAAAGATTAATTAATTAGTAATTGGAAAACTCAAAAAAGATAACTATAAAAAGATATAACTATAGAGAGATCTGACTATATATATAATGATGATGAAAAAAAGTGATAATTCTTTTTATTTTAGAAATTATGCTATTAGATCTTTTTTTATATTATAATAATACTAAAATCAGTTACAAATATATTTATTATATGATTTAAGATGGATAAAAAATATTTTATCATTATTATCATTATACATAAATTTTCTTGTAAGAAGATATTTTCTTATCAAGTTATTATAAAAATATGAATATAGAGAAATCATTAAATTTCAAAGGATAACTGGATTTTCTACCAAAATATTATACAGATAGGCTGTCAAGCTTGTCAAAATAAATGATCTAAAGCAAGATCAATATTCAGATTATTCAAAAAAACTTAGTCTTGAATAATAGAAATATTTTAGGCAAATTGTAATTAAAAAAAAGTGCAATGAGCAAGAAGATAGTAAAGACTCTCAATAATATTTATTCCAGTTTAAATATAGTATCACAGATAGTTTGGCAAAATCTACAAGAACTTGAATTTAAGATTTATATTTCATAAAAGGTTTCTTTTCTTACAAAATTAGCAAAATAATATCAGCTTACCTGGGTGAAAAAATATCAAAAAAAATGATGAAATATTATAATTTTTTCTAATAAATTCATCTTCCAAATATTTTGAAATATGGTTTAGATTCATTATAAAGCTAGATAATCAATACCAACTCAAGAGATCATGAAACATCTATTTAAAGTATATGTGTAAGGAGCATTTTGCATGAAGAGAATTATTAGATTTAAAACTTTTGTAAAAATTATAAATGATAAATTATATTATGAAATACTAATCAAAAATTTATTTATGCAAGCAAATTGAATTCTTAAGACAATAATTCTAAGTATTATGCTAAGCTTATGACCATTTTATTGAATGATCATACTTGCCAGATCTCAATCCAATTGAGAACTTGTGATCAATTATGAAAAAAGGGTGGAGAAAAGAATTAACTTGATGATTTATAAAAAAAAATCCGTATCACAAGAGGTTTTTATTAGAATAATAGAGGAGGAGTGGGAAAAAATCAATGTGAGGTTATGTCAAAAATTAGTATGATCAATATCAAAATGCCTTGAGCTAGTTATAAATAATAAAGGGTGTGAAACAAAGTATTAGAAATCAAAGTATATACTATAGGCTAGTTATAGTTAATTTTTGAGATTTTTTAAATAAAAATTGCACAAATTAAATCATATCATTTGATTGTCATTTTTTTCCGACTGGATGATATTGAAGATGAAGTGGCAGAGTTGATCATGATGGATAACCACAATTTCTGAGATCATTCCGTGACTTGTCTGTTCCAATAAGATCTGTGATGGCGGCGGCGGCGTTGTTATCGATATATTGTGAAGTTAACTCTGGAAAAATAGAAGATATGTTCTTGTTTTAATCATCGGACGCGGGGTGTCTGATGAGATACCAAGTTTCTTAGTTGCTTGGTGTGCGGACAAATACATAAAGAGAGGAAAGATGTAGTTTACGATTTTTGATTTGAATCTTTATATATGATTTTCAAAAAATTGAAACGGTAAATGCACCACGTGATGGTTACATAACGACGACCAAGTAGAGATCACGGATTAATTTCTCTTCCCTGAATAAATTATCGCAAGCTCTATAAGCAAATACCAAGAAATCCACTCAAATTAAATTTACACCAGTCGATTCTTTATTTCAAAATTAATATCAGCATTTATTTTTATATCCATTTAAATATATGAGTAATTTATCTATTTTTCTATTGGCTGTTCTTTAAATGCACACCCTCCCTGAGTGCACGTATATACCAGGGCGTGCACTTATGGTGGTGTTATTGTATGACGAATTTATTATAATAAAACGACTTTTATTATGAAAAATTTGTTCCAGATTAACGACGTTATTTGTTATATTAAAATGTTATTGCAAAGGATGTTATTATAACAAGACTTGATTGTACTTAGAGCCACATGGAGAGTTCGTATCTTTCGTAATTATTACGTTCATCGTCTTCAATCCGAGGATAATATGGAATCAACGCATCCTGAGCACCAATGTAAAGTTGATTATAGATTTTCCAATAAATCTCACGCACTTTCCGAGCTGGGTGAAATAATCCCTGCAAACAAGGACATAAGAGTAAGCAATAAAGTTCCATATATAGAAACTTCATATTCATCACATACCTGTAAGACATATTGTAATATAGTTGAAGGACCTAGCGCAACTCGTAATCCTTCGATTGCTTCCATAACTGCGTTAATGACGTGAGGTGAAGTTTCAAAAATATTTGGCCATACATAATTTAGAAGATGTAAAAGAGCATCTTCACAGCCAAGACCAAATACTCCCAGTGACATATCTAAATAGAATAAAGTTTTTTAATATTAGCTAAATTCCATGTTTAAGATAACGAAATATAAGAAAATGAATATGTTTACGTTTGACAGTAGTACATGCAGTTTGCCGATGCACTAAATCGCGATCCATTAGAGCATCTTCAAGTAGAGGTGTTACTGCGTAAATATAATCTTTGCCCATTTCGCCGATATATTCAAATAGGAAAGAAAGCGACTAAACGTAAGAGTTTTTTTTGATGAGAATCGATCTTGAAAAAGAATTAGCAAAACATATGAAATCAAACTAACCTTAAGCACACCATTTTGCACGTTCAATTCTGGTACGCGATATTCATTCATTAACGCAGGTAAAACAGTGAAAGGAGCACACGTTTCGGCGACGATTGCTACGTTTAACAGATGAAGGTTATTAATAATATTAATAATAATACGAGAGTATAATGTAGTCAGTTAAACTTACCTATGGCAACTGTTGTGCATACTCGATTCTGTCTTTCTTGAACTTTTAAATTATTTAATAAAGTTGCCAGGACATCTTGTGGTCCTATGGCCTTTGCTATATATCCAAATGTATTTACTGTAGCTCGACGTATTCCTTTCTTGTGTGCTTTGAGCATATCTAATAATTCAAAACAAATGCGCATCCATTCTCTTGCGGAGACAAATTCTGCCCCACGATCAGCAATACGTCCTACCAAGTCGATACATGCTTCCTGATTAAAAAATTCATAATGTTATCACTGTAACTCTGATATCGAATATTGATTGCGTTAGATATTCAAAAATTCCTAACAAGAACTTACTTCTACTTTCTCATGCCTGTTCTTTAAAATCGGAGTCAGTCGAGGTAGTAAATCTTTTATCGGTGGGGTCATGCTAGACATTCCAATCACATTTACTATTGATTTAAGGCCACCAAGGATGGAGCCAAGAACTTCGGGATATTCTTCACCGAGATATTCATAGAGAACTACACCAAGATGACCCATTAATTTTTCTTCACCACAATTCTTCATTACAACTGCAATACGGGAAATTAGATCTGCAGCTTGTTGACGCACTTTAGCTGATTTATTGTTAAGACGCCACAGAATTGTGGATGTAATTTGTTGCAGATATGGTTTAACACGAAGTCCTAAAGCATTAACAACTGTACCAAATCCATTAAGCATGACTATATCTTCAACCGTTTGTTCTTGAAAAGCGTAAAGAATGCCGTCAATTAATACTTCTTCAAGACGCGTATCTATATCAGCTGCTCCCAATTGGCTGACAACTTTTTCAACTGTCTCCATCACCATTTTTCGATAAGGTTCAGACTCATCTTTAAGATCTTCTACAATGCGCCCAACTATTTCAGTAACTCCAACTTTTTGCGCCAATTCTACAGTGGTTTCTACAACTTGACGATAGTTACGTCGATCCAATGCCATTCTGCGTACCCAAAAGTTTTTGAAAAACTCCGGTAAAATTTCTTCTTTTATATATTGAGGTTGGACACCATCAGTTGCGGCACATTGTTTAACCACTTTTAAGACAATTTTTTTCATTTCTTCATCTGGCGATTGAAATTCCCGAATCAAAATAATCATCACTTCTTTTGTATAATAATTGGCATATTCAGCATCCATTAAGGGAATAATGTATCCAATTGCTTTCAGAAAAGCTGCTAATCCTTTGCCACGATGTTTTCGAATGCCAGTCCATAGTGGTTTAAGAACGGAATCAAAAGATTCGATACCATAAGGCGCAGCAGCTTCTGCTAGAGCAGCTATTGCTAAAGCTGTAATAGTACGAACTTTTTGTTGCTCATCCTATATTGTAAATAGTATTTAATGAATAAGAAGTAAGTTAATTTTCTGAAAATATAAACTTAGTAATGCAAAAATTCACCTCTAAACCGTGAGCAATCGCCTCAACAAGGTTTTTTAAGTGTGGCAAGACAGCACAGCCCATCAAGATGGCGATTTGTTGGACAATTTTAATGCCTGTATGTCGAGCTTGCCATGATTTCTTACTTTTACAAACAGCTTTTAAGAAAGGAAGTAATGCTGGAATTCCATGTGCAGAGGCAACAACTGAAAAAGCTCGAGCGGTTGTATTACGAACATATTCATCCACATGATCGATATCTTAATGCAAAATATTAATTAATATAATGCTGATTAATGTACAAATGAGATTATCTGCTTACCAGGTCTCATTGTCGCGATCATTGTAGGCAATCCGGCAGCTTTACTTAAATTACTAATAATTTCACGACCCTCTGAAAAGATAAACATTCACGTTAAAAAATGCGAACAATCTCAATGAAATGATTGCAGAAACTTACCACATCTAGCAAAGTAATCTTCATCAATTAAAAGCGGTTCAATGACGACTAGGATTTTATGAACATAAGGTCTAACTAGGGCATCTAACTTGTATAGAATACGATCAATAACCTTAACGAGCAAATGTCGTTCTTGATCCTCCAAATTCTGAGACATTAATAAGGGAAGGATTTGATTGAAAAGAGGACCGGCTCCAAAATCCCTTGCTTTGTCTGTAATTTGTCGGAGCGCTGTTTTTCGCATCGGTGGAGTTCCATTTTTTATTTTTAGTAAAAGACGCATGATTTTGCGCTCTTTAAGTTCTTCTACTGACAATTCACTTTCATCTTTATCATCCAATAATTTTCCAAAATGTTGCATGTCTTCTTGTTTAAAGAATGGAAGATTACCAACACCCGGAATTTCTGCGGGTAAATCGTACATTTGGGTTCGATCCTCTTCTAACATTACGAATCCCTCAGCTGCCATCGGAGTCGGTGTGGCCATCAGTTTACGTGCTGCGGTACGTATAGGAACATAACCTGATGGCGGCTCAAGAATTTTATATCCAGTTGATGGAAACATTGCATCGAGTTCTTCGTCAGTGAGTGGTCTATTACGTGCATCTAAATCCTTTTCCCAGCGTTGGGCTTATTAATCATATATAATCGTTAATTATTTATTGGATGTATATTAACCATATAGAAATCGGTGAAGTTTAATTACCTTCTGGTGTCATCGGTGCCAAATAACCAGGCGTTGGTGTAATGAGACCTAAATTTCCAACGGGAGTGACTCCAAATTGAGAATTGCCATTTGCGGGAGTTTCATCCCAACGAGATTTTTTAGAAGAGACCATCGGGGTAACATCCCATCTGCTTCTTTTTCTGGGAGTTTCAGCAGTAGCATCAATAGAAACTCTAGGGGTTTCATCCCATCTATTTTTCAGAGTTGTCACTTCATCAGTTTTTGACCATTCAGAGGTGGCTTTAGTTTCCACTGTTGTCGCCATATCCCAGCGCCTCTTCTTTTGTGCAGAAGTTTGATCAATTGCCGCTTCCTTCGCTTCTTTCTTCTTTTCTTCCAATTTTTGCAAAACTTTTCTTTGCTCACGTTCAAGTTCGGCTTCTCGCATTACATCAGCATATGACCTTGATTCAACGTTTGCTTCACCTTCGGAAAAAGGATCCTGGCGTTCCGGGGAAATTACTCTGTTCAACCTGCGAGCATGATAATCACTTTCTCTATCTATAATTCTTCTCGAGACATTTCTTTGCGCAAAAGGATCCACGTCCTCACCGTCGCTTGCTATTAAGTCATTATACACTTCCTCGGGTGCTGTGTAGGAAGCAAGTCGTTTTGCAACCTGTTGAAGATCTTGTGCTAAGAAGAAAAATGTTAGTTGAGAGTAGTACCAAGTTTGAAATGAGGACAAATTGCAGCGTTGTCCTTTGTACAAACCTGTTGTTGACATGAGAAAATATAAAGCTGTGAAGAAAATTTCGGTTTTGGTAAATACCATCAGTTATCATTATAAATACTTTAACACGTGAAATGACTGGATTTCGATTTTGTCACATCCGACTAACATTAAAGAATTAATTAGACAACGTGGTGTGACCAATCAAAAACGATTATCCCAGAACCGAATAAAAGGTAATTTTTAATCTGGCTACGCCAGTGCTGAATCAGGTAATCTTTCCGGGCATGTGCCGTTTTCACAATTGTTAGGTCTGATTCACATGACCCAACGACCCAACACTTTCTACTCAACAAAAATTTTTTTTCGTGTCCTACTCTTGTTCAAGTAATTAACTCATGCCATCCGCGTCTGTTCCTCTCCCAGCAATTTCTCTTTATCCTGATTCAGGAAAGATTCCCTGGAATAACCTTTCTCTGAAAAACTTTGAAGGGAAATACGAGTTTTCCGGAGAATCGGATTCATTCAACCAAAAGGTTGAAATTGAAATAAAATTTTTTGCTAAAGCTTTTAATCAAAAGAAATTGGTAAGTTTATTAATAGATTTGAGAAACCATAATTTCCAGATATGAAATCATTCCTCCTCGTTAGAATTACGGTCCGTAAATTAGCAATTCTAGTTTATCTTGTGGCATCAAATTGATTATGATATAATAAAAAAATCCAAGAATAAGTAAATTTTTGGTTTTAAAGACATGCAAATTTTGTTCTACAATAAAGATAACCTGATTATATATTTTATTAAAGGGTGATTCGAATGATTATGAATTTATAATTGAGACATTTAAAAAATTTGGCAACAGCAATGATTCATTATCTCTTGAAAAAAAGAGACAATGGATTGTAAGCTTAACTCATAATATTTCACATTTGGATACGTCATTTCGTCCACTTGTTAAAGCGGTTCTTGGAATAGTTTGGATTATTTTTGACGAGGATACTCTTCATGCTTTTATCATTTTTATCCGAACTCTAATTTCAACTCATTCATGTTATGCTGTGGAAGCTTTGAACATGACAGTGAAGAATTTTAAATTTGGTAATTGTTTTCTTTTTTTAAGTTTCGCACATTAAAAAGATGAATTAACATAATGTCTAAATTATTATTCTTATTATTGATGTGATTTTTATCATAGACTTCGATTTAATAAATAGTAACCATGATGAACGGATTTATATGAATATTCATTGTGTGCTTAAAACTTTGATTAGAATGATCCCATCCTGGAAAACTTTGATACTTCCCATGTTGGAACGAGAATTTCCGCATAAACATGAATCTCTTCAAACACATGTGACATATGTCAAGAATTTATTGATTTTCCTTGATTATGCCAAGGACTTGCGGCATCAAGTATTGCAATTGATTATAGAACGAACAATTAACATTGATGCAAGTATTTATCATCAAAATTTGTTTCTGCATAAAATCGGAACTCATAATAATAAAAGCGCGTTTCACATGTTTTGATTTTAAAATAATGCAGGCTGAAATTCAAGGAAGTTTACTTGAAGTTGAAGAAATGGAAGATGAAATGGAATTTTTTAATTTAGATTATAATCCGGGAGCTATCACCAAAAAATCAAAAAATAACAACGAGGAAACGTTAAAAAAAAAGAATCAAGTGGATGAGAAAAACACATTTACAGATTCCGAAAATTTATTTGATATGGAATTAGACGAAGAATCTGATGATAGCGAAAGTGAAAGTGAAAATGATTTTGATCTTGATCTTGATCTTGATCTGGAAGAACCAGAAGAAGCTCATTACGATGTTCAAGATTTAATGGAAAAGCTTGATTGCATGCTAAAGTTACTATTTGACTTTTTAAATTGGAACTTTAAAATTTCTTCTTCAAAAGGAGAATATCTGGGGTGCGCGTTTCAAGATTTAATGAAAATATTTTCTAACACGATTTTGTCAACATTCAAATCTCGATATACACAATTTTTAATATTTTGGCATGTGTCATTAGATCGACAATTTCTCGAACAATTTTTGACATCTTTATATTCAACTTTATGGAATGAAAGTCATCCTCAAGGCGAAAAAATTTCATCAGTACTTTATTTAGGCTCTCTGGTAGCTCGAGCAAATTTCATGGACGAAACTGCAGTTCGCTCTTCAGTAAAGATGTTAATGAGATGTGGTTGGCAACATATGTTCCGTTTTGAAAATCACGTACATTGCTCAGATCCAGAAAAATACGGAGTTATGTATTCTTTAATACAGGCATTAATGTATATATTTTGTTTTCGCTGGAAGGATTTAATCCTTAAAGAAGAAGGAGAAACACAAGAGCAGATGATTTATCGGCTTAAAAGATCTCCAAAAAATTCAGATTTAAATTGGTGCGAGGAAATTCGTGAATTTGATAGATTAATCACATCCAAATTTGAACCTTTAAAGGTACACTAATAATTATATGTACATTCTTGTGATTTTATTATACGATATTTAATTAATATTAATGATATTATTTAGATTTGCTCACAAGGAATTGTCAGACAGTTTGCAAAAATTTCAAACAGCCTTAATTTCATGTCTTGTTATACTCTTTTGACGAATGGGCAACAATTTATAGTACCATCATCTCGGATAACCAACGACCAGGATTACCACAACTACGGAAACTATGAAGGCAACGGTATTTACGTCGGCAAAGGAGACGAAAACGGTGATGACGACGAAGATGACGACGACGACGTCGAAGACGATGATGATAATGATAAATTACCTACTCGATTAGATCAGTTTACATTTTTTCCTTTTGATCCATTCCGTTTGAAAACATCATCATGTTATATTAAAAAAATTTATCGTGAATGGGAAGAATTACCTTTCATCGACAATCTTGAATCTATTCCCAATAGTGATGTTACAATTTCCTCACATAAAATTAGTCACGATACAATGGAAGAGTAATTTATTATTTATTATTTACAGTATTAGCAAAAAAAATGTATTAAAAATCATTCGATACGATGTAGATCAAAATTTATGTCAACATCTCGACTATCTTTGTGTTTACGAATAAGGCAACGTAAACTTTATTATACACTTTTGAGAATACAAATCTATATTAAAATGATTGAAGACAACTCAAATAATTCCAAATCAACAAATAAGAAGTTTTTTTCAAAAGAGAAAGAGGTTTCGTCAAATGAAGCCAGCACAAACTCTACTAGTGAGATGCGACACACTTCAGCAACTACAGGCAAAAAGCGCATCTTGCCACCAAGGAAATTCGGTCCGCTAGCAGGTGTTACGAGCTCTGATTCGTTGTTAGGTGGGTTAGGGCATCTTTACACTAACCTGGCTTTATTGGTTTATATTAAATTTTCAATTATTTCTTCACTATGATACGCTTACTTGCTAGAAAACGACAGCAATACCTTCTATTTGTCTCCTGAGGATTTCATATTAATAACAAATAAAGAAAGTGATTTACAAGGCTGTGAAACAATCGACGAAGCGAATAATATGATGGAAGTAGAGCAATCAACAAATGAAGTTTCAGAACCTCTTTTCAAACCATTCGTTGAAGATTTGGAAAGTGGATTACGCAGTAAAACCCAAGAAGTAGGTAAAAGGAAAACTCTAGCTTAAAGAAATAGATTAGAACTTCCTTTAATATTTAAAATAATCATCGCCGTATATACTTTAATTTTCGTAGGAGGAGATCTTACCGGAAAAATACGAAAAGAGACATCGAAAATTTGAATTATCAGAAAAAAAGTTAAAGAACCGAGAGCGTGAAAGACTAACATATGAAAGATATCAACAGCAGCTGGCAGTAGAGAAGTTACGAAATATGGAGATGAATCGATTAATCCCAATTGCTGCGCTACGAACAGAATCATCGAATACGATTGATGCTAATGATATAGAGATTATGCATAAGAAATTGCTTCGAGAAGCAGAAGATACATTAAAAAGATACGATGAATTAGGATTAGGTGGGAAAAAACGAAAACCGGACTTTCCCACTAGCAGTGGGGAGACAACAGAAAGTGAAGCTACAAAAAGTCCAGGAGAAGTAATAAATTCAAAGAAACAAAAGCAAAGACGAAAGGATAGTATAACTAGTTCAGAAGATGTTACATCAAATAGCAATGTCAACAGCAACAACAACAACAACAACAATAATATCATCAACATCAACAACAACAACAACAACAACAACAACAACAACAACAACAACAACAACAATAGCAACAATAATAACAACAACAATAATGATGATAATAATAGCAACAACAATGACCATAACAACAACAACAACCACAACCACAACCACAACAACAACAACAACAACAACAACCACCACCACCACCACCACCACCACCACAACAACAGCAACAATAATAATTTCATACATCCACATTCTAATAACAATAAGAAATCAAAAAAACGTATGCGTGAGGAGATAAAAACTAATTCAGAGACCTCATCAAAAAAGTTGAAGCTCAAAGTTTCATCAAATAAAAATAAAAACACTGATGATAATTCATCCAAACAATTAAGAAACAGTATTAGTACATCGGCTTCCCTGAGTAATATTCCAGAAAATGAAATAGATCTCATTGATCTCGGTGAACCTACAGGAATAACTACCTTCATAAAGCCAAATACACCCATGCCGACAGGATATCGGAAAAGCACACGATCAGCATTGGCTTTTGGAACAAAATTGCCGGTCGCTTTAAGTAAAAAACTTAATTTTGAGTTGCCAGAAGATGAGTTTGGCGATTTGCTTCGCCAGAGAGAAGAATACCGAGCAGCGAATCCGGACACTTAACTAGAATAGGTCTGATTTCCAATATATATTATTTATTAATCTTGTATTTTAATACATTAAAAAAAAAGATTTGTTGAGCACATCAAAGAATCTATCAAAAATATTACCATCGATGAAGATGTGTTCTTGATTATTTCTATATGAAAAGGTAAGCACAATCTTCCAAAGGTGATTCATCATTTTAATTAAATTCTCTCCTAAACTATCGTCATCTATTTTATCGTTACTAAAATTTATTATTGGGTACTATCTACTAAATTACATTGAACAAGATGAATCTCTTATTTTTTATAGAGAATGACGGATGAATAATCAGTAGAATGTTTAATTATTTAATTGTGTATTTGTATGCATTGCTCAATAATAATAATAATAATAATAATAATAATACACAACTATTGGTTAATTGAAATAAATATAATATCATGTTAAATTACTTGCTTAGTCTTCGTGTTCCATCATATGTATTCATTCCTATGATTCTGTAACAATCTTTCTTATTTATTTTTATTAATACTTTTATTTTCAACGAATGTATTTAGAAAGCCAATATGATAACGCTAATAATTGAGATCAATAGGACAAGAAACGTATAATAATATGACAAATAGCTTCCCAAAAAAATACAATGTTTTTAGACTTGTAAAAGTGACAATTTGCTTGATATCATATTTAACAATCGTTCCCATTATCCCTTAAGAATAAATCGTTTTCCTGAAAACATCACAAAGATCAAGAATCGCTTCTGTTGCAAAGCAAATGTTTGATTGATGAAATAATTTTCAAGTTCGCTCACTAACATTGAATCAGGATTATCCCTTAATCAATTGATATCGATATTAGATTGGCAAGTTTAAGGTTCGGTTCGGTTCAGTTTTCTCTTAGAAACAGAAACCGTTTAGATTCGGTTCGGTTCCAAGTGAGAACCGGATCTAACCGATTCGGTTCTGTTCGGTTTCGATTCTGCAAAAATAACGCACCACTTACATTGCTGATCGTTAATCACCTGATTCTCACTCACATGCAATCCCGATGAACGTTTTTCGTAATATCCCTCAAGTAAATGGTGCAGCTCATATTAGAAAAATGTTGAAGATTATAGTGCACACGGAATTGCTCATCACTTCAATATTCTTCATACTAAGACTTAAAAAAAAGTAATAATGTTCAAATCAAAAACTTACCATACATAATAAACAAACTCTTGTTCGTCAAATTACAATTAGTAAATATGTCAATGCTGTCCAACTTCAAAATTTTACTAATTACATAGTAATAGTTTGGTGACATGGATTTAGGGAAAAAGATCTAATTTAAAAGCTAAATGATATTATTTCTCAATAGAATAATAATTTAAATACAGTCAAATCTCTTTATAGTCATTATACTTGAAAAGCAAAATTGAATAACTAAAGAGATTTTATTTAATTATAATTAATTAGTAACTGGAAAACTTACTAAAAAAAGATGATTATAAAGAGATGTGATTATAGAGAGATCTGACCATATATTATTTAATAATTATATAATTATATAATATTATTAAACTAACTATTATAATTATTAAAAAAAATAATATTTTACAAAATTCTAAATAAAAATATTTTATTTAAAAAATAGTAAAAAATATATCATTATTTATGTAAATTAATAATTATTACTTATAATTAAATATAATAATATCAGATTTTTTTGCCAACTTATAAATTATTATTTATTTTATTATTTATATATTTATTAAATCTTTTTATAATTATTATATTTAAAAAAAATAAAATTAAATAATTAAAAAAAGATATGATTATAAAGAAATTTTTTAATTATAATTAATTAATAATTGAAAAATTAAAAAAAGTAATTAGTACTTGAAAAAGTAAAATTAAGTAATTAAAGAAAAATATAATTATAAAAAAAATTTTTAATTATAATTAATTAATAATTAAAAAACTAATTATAATATAATTAAAGATTAATAATATAAGTAATATATTATTTTTATATATTATTATTAATTAATTAAATTAAATATTAAAATAAATATTTTAAAGTATTAATATATTAAATTTAATTATATTAATTATTATATAAGTACTAAAAAAAAAAGAAAAAAAATATAAATAAAAAAAAATTTTAATTATCAAAAAAAATTTTTAATATTAATTCAATATATCATAAAGTTTTAATAATAAATTATAATAAATTATATTTTATTTCACAGATTATTACTATATTATATACTACATCATATATTACATCACATATAACTATTATATCATAATTATCTTATTTTTATCAAGAAAGTCATATAATATAATTAAGTTATTTTAAAGAAAGTTTTTTAGTAGAATTTTTTTCTTTCTTGTTTTATTAATATAATTAATATATATCTATTTTATATTTTTATTTATAATTATTTATTTTTTTTATTTAATTATTAATAAGTATCTTTCAGAAATATTACTATATAAGTATTATATATTATTAATTTATTATTTAAAAATATTATATCTATTTTATAATTTTAATAATAATTAATATTAAAGATGATATTATAATTTAGTTATAATTCTTTGATTAATTATTATAATTAATTATAATTTTCTAATTAACTATCATAAGTTATAATTAATTAAGATAATATCTTTAATTAATATAATAAAATTTAAGTTTTTAATATAATAATCTTATCTACTCTTAAATTAGTTTTCTGTATAAATATTATTTCAATTACTTTACTATATCTTGAATTTTCTATGTAAATTTTTCTAATATATTATATTATGTAACTAAAAAATTATATAAATAATTTTTTAAAATAAGTAATTTCTCTCTTTTCAAATTCAAAAATATTAGAAAAGTTAAATAAACAATTTCTATTTATAATAATAATTTTTAATAATAATAATAAATATTTTTTAAGTATTTTAATAACTAGTAATTAGATTTAAATGAAAAAATTATTAAAATAATTATCTCAATAAGATAAATTTAATATATTATAAAATATTTAATTTGAATTATTAATTATTAATATATTTATATTTATTTAAAGAATTCAAAAATAAGTAATTCTTCTAAAAATTAATTTCAAAAATAATAACATAAAAAGTTATTTATTATTAAAACTTTATAATAAGTATAATTTTAATTAAAATTCTTAATATAGTTTAGAATAATTATAATTTTAATAAAATTAAAGTATTAAAATTCTAAATTTCTTAAAAAAATAAAAATTTTCAAATTTATATAACTTATAATTTATTATTTATTTTAAAATCTAATTTTAATAATTTATAAATTAAGTTAAGTTTTTTAAATTAATAAAAAAAATTTTAAAATTAAATAATAAAATTTTTAGTTATATTTTTTTAAAATTAGTTTATTTTATTAAATATAATTAAATTTAATATATTATAATCAAGATTAATTTCTAAATTAATTCAAAATTAATTCTAATTATAATATATTATAATAATTTTAATTAAATTATCTTTCTTTTAGTTTAGATCTTTATTTTGTATTATCTGTATTACAGATTAGCTTTGTATTACTTTTTCTTAAAGATTAATTTTATTTTGAATATATAAATGATTATTATGCATTTAATATATTAGATTTAATATATAATTAGTTATTCTTTAAAGACATAAATTAAGTTAATTAATTCTGTTTAACTATATGTATTTTAAAATAGATTTTATTATTAATTTATTTATTTTCATATTTATTTCTCTTTACTATAAATATGATCTGTTTATTCTGTATTTTTAACTTCAGATCTAAATACTTTTAAATAATAAAAATAATTATAAATTATAAAATTAAAATTATTCATATCATATTTTTATCTTATTTATAATAATTAACAAAATAATCTTATAACTTAGTAATAGTAAATACAATTATTATAAAGATCACTTTCTAATATCTTATTACATATTATATACTATATACACTTTATACACATATATTTTAGTTTTAAATTATTAAATCCTAGTAAAGATAAATACAGAATAATTTATACAATTTGTAAGATTATTTTGTTAATGATTGTA
>CAJVPS010001420.1:0-15684 GCA_910591765.1 Ambispora leptoticha | reverse complement strand
TGTAATACTTTCTTCAATAAGAGTCTACAATAACTTGCAAGTATTAGTCACATTTGTTGTTTGTTTTGTTGTTGCTATTTGTCACGTGAATTGTTTGTTGTTTTGTTGTTTTGTTGTATCTAAAAAATAACGTGATCTACTTTTGTTGTTTGGTTATCCGATCTTACGTGTTTGTTTTGTTATTGTTATTTATGCGTCACTAAGATCAGATTTTCAGGGTCTAGCCAATTTTTTCAAAATTTCCGAAAATTTTCTAAAAATTTTCAAAGGCCTTATTTTTGTTGCTAGCTTTAAAGTTTCTGTAAAAAGCTACTTTAATAAACTAAAGATTATTTTTAGAGCTTTTTCTTTTTTACTAATACAAGAAACCTTGTTTCTTATACTAGTTCTTAAAAAAAATAATGATTTAGTTTATAGCCGATTAAAATTTAGTTGCAATTTATAGATCGTAAGCCAGGTAGTATTGTATATATTTTTATTGATTGCTTTATATGTAGTCCATTGATTAAAATGTTCTTGTATATGAGATTTAATTTCCTTGGAGTCTGTAATTACATTATGATCAGATTTGATGTTATCAAATCTGACAGGGTCTTTGTATCAGTTAAGTATATTATTAATCATGAATGTGGGATTAGATTAGAGTTTGTTGCATCATTTGGTAATATTTTTATCGATTTGTTGTTTGATTTCTTTAATATTTTTGATGTTGCAAGCATGATAGAGTGCTTTCTATTCATTGTTTACTGTATTTATCTATTCTGATAAAGTTGAATGGTTAGGTGATATATTAGGGATGTGGAGTTGATGTTGTAAATTGAAATAGTTTATAGTAGAATTGTGGTGGATGGAGATGGAAGATAAGTTTCTAAAGGAATGTTTAATCTGTCTAATAATGTTGCTGAGTTTTTTAAGATTATAATGAAGCTTAGATGCTTTGGCTGAGAAAATGTATTAGAAGTTACAAACTGCAAATTTTTTGTTAAGAATATGTTGAAGTGCTGTTGTAATAGTACTAGTTTGGATTTTGTGCTATATAGATTCTAGAGATTCTGTAGTATTAGGTGTATGAGGAGTGTTGTTAGTTTGGAGGTTAGATGAGATTTGTTCTGAGTAGTTTAATCATTGTTTTTCATTCATATTTTTGTATTGGAAAATTCTTCTTTTGGTTTTGGTTGAATGTTGATGTTTGCCTATAAGTGCATATAGGAAAGACCAAGAAGATATTAAGATTTTGTGGTTACTTTGGTACAAGTGTCAGTATCCTCAAAATAAAATGTGGTTAAGTAGCGGAGAACAGGATAATAAGACCAGATGCAGCTGATGCAACTACTACTATGTCTGCTATTGTGCTATATAGTATTTGTAGATTGTATATGAACTGCCAAGTTATATAAGTTGTTGTATTGAAGAAAATGAAGAAGCTTGTATTTGATAGATGAAGATTGTGTATTGTCATTAGAAGCATTAAAATCTCCCATAACTATAGATTAGATATTTAAGGAAATAGCTTGTTGAATCTATTAAATAACAGTGTTTTGGGTTTGTAAATGGAGTTGAGAACTATTACAAGGTAGGTAAATATTAATGATTCTAAACTTAAAGTCATATTTAAAAAAAAGGTTTTTATCTTTAATAAATTTTATTTTTTCTTGAAAATAATATAAAGTGAAGACTGTCTTCAGAAATAGTATTTTGGCAAATACTATCTTTATATTATTAAGATTTAAAAATCATATATAGCTATCAACAGTCTGTTATTAGTACTTTTTTTCTTTTAGTTATATCTAAAGATATTTCTAAATTCTAAAGTTAATATAAAGTAAAGACTGTCTTCAAAAATAATATTTTGGTAAATACTAGCTTTATATTATTAAGATTTAAAAATCATATATAGCTATCAACAGTCTGTTATTAGTACTTTCTTTCTTCTAGTTATATCTAAAGATATTTTTAAGTTCTAAAGTTTAATAATTTTTATATAGGGCAAGTACTTGCTATACCTGACCTAGGGATACATCGGTCTGATTTGGTCCGGTCCTAGTTCTAGTGGGACCATTATCATAGTATTTTCAGTATCAGTCCAGTCCATTCTCGGTCCCAAATCAGTCTTTCAATGGCTACATCATATCTTAAATGCATTAGATTTTATTGGTTAAAAATGATATAATTACTTAATGTTGGATATAAACAACATCATATGATTTGTATTACACCTGATCAAGCAATTTGATTGGGTGATACAAATATTACAATTTGTTAACAACAAGACCGGTCCAGAACCAGTACTTTAACAGTTTCACGGTCCTTATCAGTTCTGGTCTGGGACCAGTCCTGGATCAGTCTTTTTCAGAACCGATGCATCCCTAACCTGACCTATACAAACTAGATAATAAGTTTAATCCTAAATATAATTGCTTATTGTTAACTCTTTATAATATTTTGAAGATTATTAAATTTAAATTTTATTTTAATTTTATCTTTTTTTTATTTTCTTTAAATTAAAAATCTTTTACTTAACACTCGTATCTTTGAAATTTGCTAAAGTTTGTTAGTTTTTAATAAATTTTATCATAATATATAAGAATAATATAAAATATACTATATGTATACTATATATACACTACATATATACTATATATATACTCAAATTTATAGAATATATATAGTTAATACATAGATATATGTAAGATAATCTATATATTATTATATCTAATAGATATAAAATAGATATAGAATATATTTATTTTAATTCTGTAAATAAAAGGTGTGGTGACTTAAAGTAGTGGTTAAGTTATCACTTTCTAAATAGCAGATTTAAAGTTTTAATTTCATCAGAGACATTTTTAAAAAAATAGGCTGTATACTAGTAATATTTATTTGATAATTAATTAGATATACTATTAAATATTTGTTTCATACCTTTATACTTAAAGCAACACAACTTTATAAAGATCTTAAAACTATTGGATATATTATAATATTTATCTATCTAACAATATCTGTAATACAATTAATCATATTAATATAATTCACAATTTTTTTATTAACAATCTATTTACCTAATAAGAAGAACTAACAACATGACTTCAAGACACAAAAATATACTAAAAAACATATTATAATGCCAAAAACTTAGAAGATATACAACATCTACAAAAATATATAAATAAGGCTATAGATAAAAGATATAATTAACTATTATTACAACTAACTAAAATAATTAACAGTATACTTAATAAATACAAAGAGACAACTTCACTAACAACCTAATACATATACTAACAACTTTTTAGAAGATATCAAATGTATAAAGAAACAGACTTAGATTTTATTACAAAATATAAGCAAGATATATAATTTAGTCAATATACACCTTCTTAACAAAGCCTTACAATATCTAAATATGCCTATTCAACTTATACAAATTATTATAAACTGCTATAAAACTATACTAATTAAATTATCATGATTAATATCTCAATATAATATACAAGATGGAATTGATTAAAGAGATAATAACACCTCTTCTTTGGTATATTTACCATAATTCTCTTATTACTTATATCAATAAAAATATACTAGATACTCATCTATAGTTGAATAGATTATTTAATTTAATCTTTTTTTTTTTAGTATTAAGGTGAGGCCTTGCTCGTATCTTTATTAATAATTTTAAGAATAGTAACTACATAAAAACTATATAGAAGTACTACTATTTGTACAAGTATAAATAAAATTAAAAATTACATGCAAGAATAAAAGCTTAGACATATTTATCTGAAATCTAAACCTACTAGAGTGGTCAAAGACTCATCTAGATTATTATAGATAGAATAAAATTTAATATGATACTATATTTAATCTAGTGTATATACCAGATACTGATTTTTCTATGAGCCTGGCCTACAGAAGAGCAATTACCTAAGTGGGAATGTAATTGGTCTGCTGTTCTACATATACAAGAGTAAGTATAATTTGTATGTGGACAATTAGTTCTATTGATAGTTAATGGTGTATCTCTAGGTTTGGAGTAAGGATATGTTATTTGTTGCTGTTTCCTCCAGTTAGAGAAATTAGTGCAATAAGGCTTTCAGAGTTGTTCGTATACTTGTTCGTTAATTTTAAGTAATAGTTCAGTAATCATATAGAATGCTTGTTTATATGGTATATGGAAGTTTTGAACTGTTCGAATTAGAAAATTTGGGATTAGATCTTTGAGAATAAGTTCTAGATAGTATGAAGATTGGTGAACTGCTACGAGATTGAATGCCTTATGTTATTGTATTTGGTAAATTAGATCAGTTTTTTGATCAGGTGTTAAATCTAGTTCGATAGAGTTAAAGTAGTGGTTAATCCAAGTATTGATTATATGCTGAAGTGATGTTGGATTGGAGCAGCTGAGCCAGTATAAAAAAGAGTCTAATGCTCCACAATAAAAGCAGCTAGTGTGCTGAAAGGTAGTAGGATAGAGGTAATGATAAAGTGAATGGGTAGATAGTTCTTGAAGCAGTATTTTGATTTTAAATGATTTTAGTTGATTGAGCTTAAAGTTTGTAATATTATGAGTAGGTTTGTAATTATGGTTGAAGTATAGCTATGTTGATCTCTAGTCAATTCTATGGTTGACTTGAGACTATTCTTGATTACGTTGTTGAAATGACCACATTGCCAAAATATGAGCTTTACAAATAGTTTTAATAAAAGGTTGAGTAGCTTGTTCTACAAAAAATTTCTCTTCTTCCCACTGTAAAATATGATATGGATTATAAATATTAATATAGTTAAAGTTAAGATATGGGCTAATTATATGTTGTTTAGCTAAAGAGTCTGCTAAGTTATTAAAAGTATTATCTGTATGGGCTGGACTTTATGAAAAGTTACTTGTAGTTGGTAGGATTTCATTATATTGAGAAATGTATGCTATAGTGGCTATGCATTAAATTTAAGAAGCTTGTGAGGATTAAAAGTAAGAGATGTAAGTTTATAGTATTTGAAAATAATAGATTGTGAATCTGTGTAAATATTAATTGTAGAATTACGGGGTGTTGTAGCGATGGCTGATAAAATAGAAAAGAGTTCTGCTTTATATGAAGATGGCCAGAACTTAATTTGAGCGTTAAATTTAGAACTAATTTGATTATTATTATCAACTTGGATCCAACCTATACCCATTGTACAGTGTTCAGTACCAATGTTGATGACAGATCCATCAGTATAGAAATTAAATAATCTGGAGTTTAAGTTGTTAGTTGATATTTCTACAAGTTTGGTTGTTAGTTCTTCTGGATGAAAGATCGATGTTATAATTGAGTCCAGTACTGGAATAATAAGAGATGTGGGTAGAACAAGATTTGGTGCTGGGTGTTTGATAGCAGTAGAGAAGATTAGGTTCATGTAATTAGCATTAAATTTGAGTTGATCATGTATTGTTCTGCCAAAAAATTTAGCAGATGTAGTTGTAGATATTTCTAGAGTACAAGTTGATTTTATTCTATTAGAGTTGAGATAGCATCCTGAACAAGGTTTGCAACTAATAGGAGGTAATGGATAATAGCTAGTATTGTTGAAATCAAAATCTGCTTGCTAATGTGTAATTGAAACTTCTGTAGTATTAGAGTATTGTTTGCGAATTTTTCTAAAAATAATTTCCTCATCATTAATAGTAATAATCCAAGGCTTAGATCTCTTAGGAATAAAGTATGAGCTGATAGCAAAGATATTGATTCCTGTAGGTTGATACTAGTCAAGTAGTGTATGATTGTGTTTATCTGCGAGAACTATATCTTCTAAAGTGCTAAACCACAAAGGTAGTTTACCTTTGGGTATCTGTCTAAGTCTGGGTGATATATATATCTATGCTAATAAGTTTATGTTATCTGCAGAGCAAAGCTGCTCCAGATAGAGAATCTTGTGCTTTCTAAGTTGTTATTTAAAAGTAATATATTTAGGATGTTTGTTGAGAATTGTTTCTAGAGGTTGTAGATTGTATTAAATAGTGTGAGGCCATGAAAAATTGGAATTAGCTGTAATATGTATACGAAGATGAATAAAAAGTTATATAATTTTGTTGTTAAGTGAAAATTTATTGGGTCCATCAATTATAGGATTAGGGTGTTGCAGAATATTAGTGCTAGACCATAGATTATTCTGAAGTTGTTGAAGCCTGATACGAGTTGTGATGCCTAATGAGTTAAGATCATTAATACATATAAGAAAGTTAGAAGTATGATGTTGTAATTGAATATCCCATATGTTTCGGATATTATATAGATATGGATTAAATATAGTGCTATTTGGAATGGATCTTGAGAGGTGTGATTTGTGTTTAGCAACTATGAGATATTTAGCTAGAATATTATTACATACAGTACGGGAAAGTACTATATTGTGTAGTCTATATTCTAAAGTTGGAATAATGACGGTATTAATGATATAAATTATTTATTTGTCAGTAATTTTTTTGGTGTTTTCAATGTAAGTTAGTTGGTATGTTTCTTGTTGTATTCGTTTAATTTATTCTGATTGCTTGTTACTTAATGTAAACCAGCAACCAAGATATTTAAAGGATTCATTAATAGGTATTGACTTTAATGTTGAATTAATAAATAATATAGTGATAGGCTTAGAATTTGTAGCAAATACAGATTTATTAGGATTGACTTGAAGGTTAGCTATTTGATAAAAGGACTTGGCAGTTGAGGTGATATGTTCTATTTCTTCTTTAGAGTGAGATATCTATTCTAATTTAATCTTATTAAATACTAAAATATATCAATCTCTATATTTATATTAGTATATATAAATAATATCTTGTAGCTTACTATGGTGCTCCAAGTCACTTCTCATCAAATTATAATTACATTTTTAAAATCTTATAACTATGAAATTTACAATATTATTAAAAAAAATAACCGATAATAACTATTGTTTTTAAGCAACTCTATCATATTTATCGGTTAAATTTTTTTAAAAAGCCTAAATACCAAAGTTATAAGCAGTTAAAGTTTAGAAAATTTACACAACTTATTATATAATTCATAAAATTGGCGCCATGTTACTATATATAATCTATGCAAAATTGGCATTATATTAATTACATATATGTGATTTACATTAAATTGGCATGAAGACAAAAAGTTGGTTCATTTTTATCTCTTATAAGACCAAATTATAACGTTAATTAATCGAATTAGTTTGAATAGTATTTCAAGGGTTATGTTGTGCGGAGGTAAATCATAATTAGTATACAGAATCAGTGTAATAATGTTTGATAACGTTATGTAATCTTAAAGTCTATTGCTATTATTAGACTCACAATGGAATTTAGAAGTCTATTGTGCTAAATCAGTGATGTAATCAAGTGAAAATTAAATAAATAAGAGGTTCAATAAGATCGAACCCATACTTTCGATTATTCTTTAGTAACCAACCTGTGTCTTACAATAACGTCGCAGTACTTTGTGCATAGAAGGCGTGAGAGGTTGTTAAGTAAGGTGTGGTCAGGTGTTTGAGGAGAATTACGGAGTGTAAAAGCAAGTGCAATTAAATGATATTAAGTGCCAAGACATTAATTACCTCACGTCATTGGTCATCTTAATGAACAATGTAATCTCAGATCTTGTTATAAAGAAGGCATTAGCACTGCGAAGGAATACGTCTAAATTCTGCTAAGTGTGATTCTTCTGGTGGGCTTAGACTCTGCTATAGTATGTTTTTTACCATCTGGTCCCGGTTTCATTGAAGACATTGAAGACAGACCTGCCGATACATAAAATAATGCATATTAGTGAAAATGTAAAACCATTTAACCAAAATTAAATATATTATCATACATAACAGTTCAAGTTAACTTAATATATTCTCTACATATAAAAAGGTTATTTAATAAAAAGCTTGTAAGTTTTATTCCTCAATATTGCATTATTGTAACGCTAGTATTTCTTTAGCGTAAGAATATAAATTTTAACTCAACTCATCTGAATGTTTCACATATTAATAATTTTCTATCGTATATTACTCATCTCATTATCGATAATATAAAATAGAAGTGCAGCTGTATTATGTGTATGTATAATTACATTAATAAGTAAAAGAAACATGCAAAACGATTATTAAATTTTCATATTATTAACCACTAAAGTTAATTTTGCAGTTATGATAGTTTGCTGCTTTAATTTGTTTCAAGAACTGATAAAAAAAAAAAGCTATGCCTGATAATAGTTTATATTCTTTGAGGTCGAGTTCAATAAGGTAAAATTCATTAAATTATTCATAAGTTTCCTTTTATTAAAGTTTTAAACAACTAATTCAAATTTATGAAATTTATAAATTTTAATACATAGGCAATATTATTTTCAAACAATATCGGTGACATCATATATTGTGGAAACTTAATATAAAGTAACATTTTTTGTTAAAGCCATATTCTTAACTTGTCATCACGATATTATCTTATTATATTAAATATCGATAATGCCAAAATCAAAACTTAAAAATGCTGCAAAAAAACGTTTACTTACACAAAATAGAAATAATGGTGGAAGATTTTCAACAACCACAGTTGCAGAAAATAGCGATTCTGAATATAGTGATTCTGAATATAATAATTCAGAATATAGTGATCCAGAACTTCTAATTTATGAATTAGAGAATAGTAATGAGGCAAATTTTGATAATGAAAAGACAGAACTTAATGAAGAAGAAGCTAAGCAGTTGATATATGAAAATAGTTCTTTTTATGATCTTCGATGGGACAATAAAGCGTCTGGTGGTCGGTTACCATATTATTTTGGTGGTTCAAAACGTACTCAGCAACGTAAAAATAAAGAATTACGGGAGGCAGCACAAGGATCAATGAGTTTGGATAATTTTTTTAAATCCAAACAAAAATTTGAAATTAAATATGAAATGTCAGATTCTGATACGAGTGATTTAGACGTAGCAAATAATAATTCTATTTCAGAACAATTAAATATATTAAATAATAGACTTAAGGATACAAAAAATATGAACACTTATGTATCTTCGTCTTCTGGCTGTACATAAATACCTTAATGCAATTTTTTCTCATGAAGAGTTACAATCACGTATAGAATTAAGCTTTGAAATATCACAACAAGTTTTTCAACGTGGTCCATGGATGGCACGTCGTATTCGTGAGTGGTCAAAGAGTTGGATAATAACTGGGGCCTTACCTGTATATAGACAAGGACAACAAAAATATACACAAACTCTTATTGATGATGAGGACATACAAAGTTCTTGCTTACGTTATATTCGTACTATAGGTGAAAGAATAACTGCTGAAAAATTTCAACAATATATTCAGGACAATATCTTGCCACATCTTACTAGCTCCTGCACTTCAATTTCGTTAGAAACGGCTCGAACT
The DNA here is from genome assembly GCA_910591765.1 of Ambispora leptoticha. Classification (NCBI taxonomy): domain Eukaryota; kingdom Fungi; phylum Glomeromycota; class Glomeromycetes; order Archaeosporales; family Ambisporaceae; genus Ambispora; species Ambispora leptoticha. The sequence continues at coordinate 6,290 of CAJVPS010001420.1, read as the reverse complement.
TGGTTTCGCCGTCTTGGTCTTGTATATCAACAGCATCAACAAGGTGTTTACTATGATGGACACGAACGTCCTGATGTTGTACAATATCGCTCAGTATTTCTTAAAAAGATGAAAAACTTTGAATCTTTAATGCCACAATTTGTTGACGAAAATATAGACATAACCATTAATCCTGAAATAAGTAAAGAGCAAAGAATTCACATTTTTGTCACTCATGATGAGTGTACATTCTATGCTAATGATGGTTGTCCCTCTGTATGGGCCCCCTTGGTATGCCGCCACTACGTAAAAAGGGAATGGGTAAAGCTCTTATGATTTTAGAATTTTTAACTGAGACTCGTGGTCACCTTACAATTACTTTTACAGAAATAAGTGAATTAAACTTGCCACCAACATTTCCACAAGAAGCCCGGGTAATTATCAAACCTAGAAAAAATGATGATGGTTGGTGGAATGCTTCTGATTTGCTTACACAAGTGGCTAATAAAGCTATTCCTATTTTCGAAGCAACTCATCCAAATTGCGTTGGTGTGTTTGCATTTGACAATAGCACCAATCATAGTGCTTTTGCAAGTGATGCGTTATGTACTAAACATATGAACCTTTATCCCGGTGGTAAACAGTCAAGATTACGTGATAGCTGGTTTATCAATGCACAAAATGAACGAGTTACCCAACCGATGATTTTTCTCAAGAACCTCCCCCCTGATTACGATAATTATATTTTTCATGATCAGCCAAAAGGTATTCGTCAAGTGCTTCTTGAGCGTAACTTATGGCCTACTAATGGTCTGAGGCTAAAATATGAAAATAGCTATTATGATCCAAGTGCGCCTAATTGTTGTGCGCGTCACCTTTTGTCTGCACAGCCTGATTTTATGATGCAAAAATCAGCATTAAAAGAACTTATTGTTGAACGAGGACATGTTTGTATATTTTATCCTAAATTCCACTGTGAGCTGAATTTCATTGAACGATACTGGGGTGCTGCAAAACGTTATTCACGTGAACATTGTGATTATTCATGGTCAGGATTACAAGCTACTGTACCTGAAGCACTTGATTCAGTATCACTTAGAACTATACGTCATTTCGCACAAAAGGCATGGCGTTATATGGATGCTTATAGACGTGGACTTACTGGCCAGGTAGCAGAATATGCTGTACATAAGTATCGTTCTTACAGGTGTATACCTAATGATATTGATTTAATAAATTCTAAATAAAGTGAGTTAAATAATAGAAACTACTTATAATTTGTTTTATCTATTAAATCCTCCAAGTTAAAATCATTAAATACACAAAAGAACTTATAGGATTTTGTTTGATGCATTCTGATTTCTTTATCATATTCAATATATTATATGATCATATATATGCTAAATATAAATCAAATAACATTTACAATATCTTTACATGATATATCTTATTTTAAGTTTGTTATATTATGTAAATTTAGAGAATAAATTTATTAACTGATAAAGTTAGGTATCTAATTTAAATTTAGTAAATTTAGCGCATAAATTCTTTTTAATTCTTTTATGTTGAATTAATGAGAATAAAATTATTGATTAATGCATTTATAATAAGTTATTAAGTTTTGATATTTATATTTGCATAATATCTCTCTTTATTCGCATAGATATAGTGAATATAAAAGTTATTTATTAAAATCTTAGATTATGAATCGTAGTTTAGAATATAGCTATCATCATAATTACTGAATTATAGTATCATATATACCATAATTAATTGTGCTTAAAATCTCGAAGGCTATAAGGCAGTAAGCTATAATGCTGTAGCGCTGGAATACTACACCTATATAATGTTATATTACCTATTGACCTTATTTAATTTGGTTAGTTAATTTTAATTTACTAGACGATATAAATAAAATAATTTTTCTTATGTCTAATCTAATTATATCAATATCCTTTTCTTTTTTATTATTATACTTATTGTGGTTTTTTTTATTCTTTAATGCATTTCTTTATTGCGTTCTTACACATCTTTCATTATACCTTTTTATTGAGTCCTTTACAATTATCCATTATACTCTCATATATATTTCTAATCTTTACTCTTATATTATATTATATCTTGGCCTTAAGTAATGCAGTATTACAATTATAATATTACAGTTTATAATTTTATAGCGAATAGTTTGGCACCATATTAATTTTGTAAATTAATTCTGTGTCAATTAAAGTTTAAATAAATAATGTGCCATAACTAGTGTTGAAAATTCGAATCTGCGGATCTAAGCAAATTTCTTTAATTTTAGAAATCAAGAAATTTGATTGGATCCGCATATTTGATCTTTCAACACTGGTCATAATAAAATGATTTAACTAAGTCCAACCACAATCAATTACTTGTATTATGCTAAGCTATAATTGAGAGATCTCAGAATTCACTTAACAAAACATTGTCAGCATATCTGCAATCTCAAATATATGTAGCCGTTAATCTATGTGACGTAAAATTTCAGAAATCAAATCAATTTTTCTAGCTCTTTTCGAAAAAAACGCTTATATTTTATGTTTATCAGGTTATCTATATAGAAATCTCTTGGTCTTTATCATCTAGCCAATCTAATTTGGCGCATCTAAACATATCAGAGCAAATTTGGCGCACTTGAATTATATCTAGCCGAATTTGGTGCATTTGATGAGAAGTGACTTGGAGCACCATAGAACTCCAAAATATATATTGAGGTGTAAAGTTTTGTAAAAATTACTAAATATAGAAAGATCTGTAAGAAAAAAGACAAAAATAAGCAAACTAATTACTAAAAATAAAAATAATCTGTACAAAAAAGATCAAAAATAAGCAAACTCTAATCTGACCTATCTATGTATATTTCAGGATCCTGCTCACTAAATTAATTGAACAATTACAACAAATTATATAAATAGTATTCTTATTTTACAAAATAGCAAATATTAAAATAAATTCACAAAAATCAGTACTAGTATCAAATACTAACCAAACTCCAAATATTAGCTTTATCAAATATAATCTCACATATCCATTTAAGTTTTTGAAATACTGATTTACAGTTATATTCAAATATATTACACAAATTAAACTTTTTTTTTTTTTTTACTTAAACAAAGTCACACCAGTGATTCCTGTTTATTCAAGTTCTTCTTGTGAAAGCTGTAAACAATAAAACTATAACTCTGACATCCTGTGGTTATCTCGCATAACCTAACTGATTATCTACACGTACCTACAGGTAACCTGCTGCACCACAAAGGTACGATTAATTAAGATAATATCCTAGACAGAGGGCTCGTCCGACTACTGCTTTATAATAAGATATCGCCAATCTGATGATATCTTCTTGTAGGGAAGTGAAAGAAAAAAAAAATATTTTACAAAAAAAACATAAAGTATAAAGGAATATGATAAAAGATACAGACAAGAAAATAATGAGGTAAAGGGAAAAACGAAAAAAAGAGAAAAAATATGGGATATACCCACAATGGACGGTCACAATTATAAGCCTATGTCGAGCTTTATAAAAATTACATACTACTATCTAAACTAGTCTCTACTCTAATTTAACTAATTAGTATATTTAAGCAAAAATCTAAAGGAAAAAAAGCTCTTTGACATCAGCACCATACTCTAGCACTATAAGCTCTCCAGCTTCTTTTGTTTAAACTCCCATAGAAGCATAAACAAAAGCATGCTTCAGGCACTATAGAGAAGTCAGAAATTTGCACAGTTGGTCTCGAAGCATTGTTTGTTTGGGTTGCTACTTCTAAGGCACGTAATTTATATATCCACATTCTATAAGTATCCACATGTTTGTTGTAACAGGAAAAAAGTAAACAATGCCAACCGATTTGATAAGTAAACAATATGTTAATCTTTTGGAGAGTAAGCTAAATCATCCACTTTTTTACAAAATGTTCCCCGAAAAAAAAGTGGAGGGTCAACAAGAATATATGAGGTTCTTCTTGTAAGTTTTACAGTTGTATAGTCCAGTTTCTAAGTATCTACTTGATATTCTTGCCTAGAGACTTTGCTCTACTTGTTCCTAGAATAAACCTTCTAGTTTAGATGCTGAACGTGCAAGAGAGTTCGTCGAAGAAAGAAAAACTTGACTCAAAGCACAAACCCATTCAATATTCTTATACAACCGCTTCTTAGTATTTTACGTATTGTAGACTTCGTCGACAACAAGTTTGCTTAGTGCAAAACTAAGAATATTGCTGTGTCCACTATATTGCTTTCTTATATCTCTGACTGTAGTTCGGTAAATTATTGTTAACCAAGTAATTGTCAGAAAGAGTTGTGAAATTAAATTATCAAACAAAAAATATTTAGTTTTATAATATATTTAAAACAAAAAATATAACTAACAAACAAGCTGCTTATATTATTAACACTAATTAGAATACTGTATATATAACATTATACTTTCTAGAACTATATGTAATTCAATTCTTTTACAATATCTAATTATAGCTAAACACAAAGCCAAACTACCTATTATTACATCCAATAATACACTATTCAATTATAATATATATAGTATTAAAAATATATAGGATATTTAACTACAATACTACATCTTCAACTTTTTAATTTATTTAAATAATTAAGGCTTTATAGACTTAAATATCTATATATAACTTCAACAACTACAAAATAATCTTTAGTCTATAACTAACATCTTTCAATATCTTCATTCACTAATTAATAGATCTAACAAAAATACAACCACTTTTAAAATTATATAACTACTTAATTCACTCTAATTAGCTATCAATATATATATTAACTATCTTTAACCATATATTATTCAAGATCTTTACAGACTTATAGAAAAATTTTTCAATATATACAAATTATATTTACAATTTAAAAAACAATTGTAATTAAAAAATATTATCTATTTAGAACAGCTTATATCATCTAACAACTTTATTTTACTAGTATAAAATTATATATTATCACGAATATAACAAATTCTTTTTTTTTTTATAATTCGGCTGTCCTGCCACTTTTTATTGAGATTAAACTATACTAAGAAATTTACATTCTCTAATAATAGCTATAATTAATCTACCCGTAAAGTGATATACCCATGCTTTCATCAGGTATGACTTGCCTCAGTAGACTTCAAGCCTCTCTCCAGGCCCCTAACTTACTAGAGGTTATCCTTTGGTTATGGGCTGGTGCTACATACCATATTAAAGTTAGCTTTCCTTTTTCCAACATGAAGTACAAACACAAAAATATAAAGGGCAAAATAAAAATGAGGAAATACTACGGCATCGAGTTCTGGTCCACCTAAACCAATAAAACCAAATAAAACAAATAACGAAAAAAAAAGAAAACAAAGAAAAGAAACAAAGATAGCACTATTAAACCTGTGCTGGATTGTAAAAATTATATAGTACTACAAATAAACTAGACTAAACTCTACGCTAGTTATTTATGTCTATATCCAGGATGTAAAAATCTTAAAAACCATCTGGTCTTGAAGTAGAGCTTCAAGGTCAAAACTTTCAATGCTATCCCAACTAGGTCGGCGGGTCTTCTGCAATGCTTCAAACATTATCACATTATCTACCACTATTTATCTCAAAGTAGACATGTACACGTATACGAGGCTTTTCTTTTTCGGCAGCTGTTACTGTATCGATCTTTTGTTGAGGGTATGCCGTTTTTCCCACTTTTTGGTGAAAATTTCGAAAAGTGCAAAAAGTAGAGTTTGGTATAAAGTTTCAGTTTGCGGTTATCCTTAAACTTCGGTAAAGAGTGTATTGAAAACTTACTTGTTGTCCTTCTTAGACCAACTATCTTTAACTTCATCAGCAGAAGCAGAGCATCTATTAAAATTTTTTACACAAGGGCACCATCTTCTTGCCAGTTATCTTATACAAGAATGCTTTTAACTTGCATGCTAAATATACAGAGAAGTCTATAGAAAATCAAGTTAAAGCCTTGACCTCTGTAAAAACCATTATTTGTAGTTGTCTTTTCTACTTTTCTTCAACAAGTTTCTGTTTTCATTAGCCGTAGGTACAAGTGATCGTCAGGGAGAATTGTAAACACTTTGCGAATATAACAAATTCTTTTTTTTTTTTTTTTTTTTTAAGGTGAGGTTTTGCCTTTATTTTTATTTAATAATTTGTATTGAGAATCCACAAGGGGTTTCTCTAGCCAAAGCCAAATTTTACAAATTTTTATAAGAATGAGACTCAGACTATTTTATCTGCAACCTAAACCTACTAGAGTGGTTAAAACTCACCTAGATTTGATAATGT
>CAJVPS010001419.1:0-15688 GCA_910591765.1 Ambispora leptoticha | reverse complement strand
TTTAAATAAATCTCAATACTTAATAACTTAATTAAATAAGATAGAATTAAAATTTTATTTTGAAAAAATAATTTATTAATATTTATTTAAGATATAAATCTTTTTGTATCAACTTATAATAATAATAGAATTATAAGAGTTAAGATTAATAGTAAAATAAAGATTTTTATAACAAAAAACTTAAAAAAACTTAAATAAATAATAGATAATAAAAAATAAATAGCAAGAAGTAGAATAATAAAGAACAGATAATAAAAGATAAATAATAAAAGATAAATAATAAGAACAGATAATAAAAGATAAATAATAAAAGATAAATAATAAGAACAGATAAATTTTTTATTAATCAATAATATATTATAAAGAGATAAAGATAAATAAAAATTTTACAAAAATAAAAATAATTTTATTAAGTTTCTTTTTGAGCAGATAATAAAAACTTTAAAATATAATATATTATTATTTTGATAATATATTATTATTTTAATAATACATCATTATTTTAATAATATATCATTATTTTTATAATATATTATTATAATACAGTATAGAATATTAATTATATAATTTATTTTATTTTTAGTTTTAAAAATCAAATCAAATTTAAATAAGCTAAAAAATTAATTTTTACATACTTATTAAAAAAAATTATAGATTTAAAAAGTTATATATTATATAGTAATAATATTATATTCATAAAAAAATTAAATATTTTTTAAAATATAATAAATTTTAAAAATATAATCAATAAAATATAATTAATACTAAAGATATTATTTTAATTGTGACTTGTGATAATTAATCAGAGAATTGTGATTAATTATAATAATCAATCAGAAAATTGTGACTAAGTTATAATACTATCTTTAATTAATATAATAATTAATAAAAAAAAATAAAAATATGATTCAGAATTGATCAATCAAAATTAAAATTCAATTTTATTAGATTATTACTAATCATATTATTACTTTGAATATGTTTTACTAATCATTAGTTATATAAAACTTGAATATTTTTAAATAAATACTATTTAAAAATAGATAATTATTTTTTAAAAAAACTATTATTTTATAACTAAATTAATTTACTACAAAATAATAATCTTTTTTTATATTATCTTTATATGATTATTTAAAGATAACTAGTTTTATTAATATACGTTATTATTAATAGCATGTGATTTGCACATAATCACGCGGTCACGTGTATAAATCACGCGATACTTAATCACGTGCACAAATCACGTGCTATACGCAACAGAATTCATTCGTTTTAATCTGTCACAATAATTCTAAATTTACAAATCCTGCATTATTTATGTAATTGGTTTCGATTAGTATATATTAATTAAACTAAAATTAGCATGTTCTGTCAATCCATCAAGAGAAAAAGTTTTTCGACATTGGATAAATCTCAAACTTTGATATTGAAAAAAAAACGAGAAAAAAAATCCAAAATTACATTACATTACACAAAAACTATAGAAAATATAACGTATATTTAATGCAGGCTGAAACTTGCATAAATCTACACACGAATAAATACTACGATGATTTTCGTGAATTGTCATCTTTCGATCCATTTGAATCCCCTGTGTTGTTGCCACCTGGCATATTACCGAATTGACGAGCTCTATTGCAGACGAAATTTTTTAGAAAATTAATTAAAGACAAAAGTTAAAAATTAAATTGACGTACAGATTTGCTATCTCAGGATTATTCATCATTTCATCCATATTTGGAGGAGCGCCTCCACGCATCATATTGTTTGCCCTTTAACATGTAAAAATAACGATTAATTTAATATGATTATCGATAGCTAATAATATTAAAAATTCCTTACATTTCAGCAATATTTGGATTATTCAGCAAATCATTGAAAGCACCAGATTGCATCATCTGACTTGCCATATTCATTAATTGAGGATTATTCATTAATGTAGAAAAATCGAGGCCTCCACTACCACGACCTAATCCGGGTAATCCGCCTGGTAGACCGCCAGGAAAACCACCACCCCCACCACCAGCAGGAGCTGCACGTGTACCATCTGTAGATGACCTTGGACCAGATTTTATCTCATTAACTTTCTGTTCAGCAGTTCCAAGCGCTGATTTTAGAATACTATTATTTGGATCAAGTGAAAGTCCTTTTTCATATGCATCTACAGCCTCTTGATATTTTCCTATAGAATAATAGGCGTGTCTTTTTATTGTTTTAAATTTTATGAGATGTAGGCAAATTCACAATTGACTAGGAATAAATATCGGCACATCAAGACTTACCCAAGTCTGCTGTAAGCTTTACTGTAGGAAGGATCAACTTGTGTAGATTTTGTGGCGTCTTCGATCGCTTTATCGTGTTGACCCATTTGACTGTATGCGGCAGCTCTGGATTTAATATTAATGTTTAAGAGGTATTCATTCATATTCATTCATATACAGAATCTTAAAATAATAAGAAAAAGATACCTGTTGGCATAGAAAACTGCATTATTACAATCTATCGATATTGCTTCACTATAAAATTTCACTGCTTCATCATAGTTTTTTTCGGATACTTTTTTATTTCCTATTTAATTTTGTTGAATAAGTATTTTGATGTATTTAATAATAAACAAAACAAGTCTTATCACAAAAAACTAACCGGCTGATTTTAATTCCTCGGCTTTTTGTTTTTGCTCTTGAGTTAATTCTACAGGCTATATAAATTAAAAAAAAATGAAAATACTGAATCACAAAAATTAAATCATAAAGATTTAGATTATTTAATTAATAAATTACCTTTTTCTCTAACAACAAAATCCCACACGTCATCATGTCAAATATTAAAGTATGCAGATTGTTGAGCGATGTAAAAAAAAAATCACGAATATTTCTTACCAGGTACTTTTGGAAGTGTTGTCGTTTTTGAGGAAGATGTGTTTGCCTAATAGAGAAAAACGTGAAAACTTCAATTTCCTCGGTAATTCCGGAATTAATAAAAAATCCGAATGTTAAATACTAGCCTTTGCTGAAAGCTTTTCTTCAGCCTGTATAGCCATGTTAAAAATAAGTGGCAAGTTGTGTTTGGTTGAATATAAAGCTATTTGTTCTGGATCCTGTGGGTTAACTCCAAATGCTTCTCCAATGCATTGCACTATTTTTTCATTTTAAAAGTGAATCTCGAACATGATAATATTTCTTTATAAAACCTCAGGCAACACTCACCAGCCACTTCAATTCCTTCAGCATCGTCTGGCTTTATCGTGCCGTCTTTAATTGAGGATTCCAGAAACTGTATTATAGAGAAAACGAGACGTTTCTTTTTGTCTGCCATGGTGAAAGAAGCAGAATAGAAGCCAAGCCCGAAATAGAGTGTCTTTTATTCAGATCATGTCACGTTATGCATGCTTGTTTTTTTCGAGTTGTGTATAATGGAAACCGCTGAAGAAATTCCTACTTTGGTCGACATTGAACCTTTTGGTAGTGCACTAACTAGCAATCAACAAGAATTGTATGTCTGTTCTTCTTTAAAGTCTGACAGCTGTCTATTGCTACTTTACCTTGTCTAAATCTCGTCGCATTCTATGTTTCAACAAGAAAACAAACGTTAACAACTGTAAAAGATAATATTTCTTCTGTTCACGACGGCAAAGTTCCTGTTACCATAATAACTGGTACGAGTGTTTTTTTTATCTTCAATTCCTTACTTGATGGAATATTTCATGAGTAATAGCAGCTATACTGTAGGTTTTTTGGGGTCTGGCAAGACAACCTTACTCAATTACATTCTTGCAGAACAACATGGCAAGCGAATTGCTGTGATTTTAAATGAATTTGGAGAAAGCAAGTATTTAATTCATATCTTTTATGTTGATTTATTCATTGCAATCTCTTCTAATATAACTATAAAACAGGTAGTGGAATTGATAAAGCTCTATCAGTTGGAATGGATGGGGATTTGTTTGAAGAGTGGTTGGAGCTGCGTAATGGGTGTCTATGTTGCTCAATCAAGTAATTAGCCGCTAATAAATGTTGTTCGATCTCTGCTGTTTGTCATTTATCAACGAAGTTTTTTTTAGGGATGTTGGAGTAAAAGCGATTGAGAGTTTAATGGAGAAAAAAGGAAAGTTCGATTATATATTGTTGGAGACTACTGGACTTGCCGATCCAGGTATAATGAGAACATAGTTACAGGATGAGCTAAGTAGACCTATATAAATTAAATATGCAAAAATTGGTCAATTCTTTTTTATATGAATGCAGGCCCTATCGCATCAATGTTTTGGCTTGACGATGAAATAGACAGTGATATTTATCTCGACGGAATCGTTACAATCGTAGATGCAAAGTATATTGAAAAGTATATTCTCGAAAAAAAAGCCAAAGGATCTATAAATGAAGCTGTAAGGTTAGTTGTTAAAATCCTGTAGAAAGATTAGTTACACTGGTCACTTCATTGACTTTTTAATTTAAAATATTAGACAACTCGCTATGGCTGATAGGATAATCCTTAATAAGATTGATTTGGTTTCCAATGATGAGCTTAAAGCCATCGAGAAGAGGATAAAGTAAGAACTCTCATCATTTCTATTGTTATTTTAAATTTTATTGATACATAAAGTTGTTTGTCCGCTTAATATTATTTGTCATTAGCTAATTGTTTAATTTAGATCGATAAATGCGGCTGCAGAACTTTTGCGAACAGAGCGATCAAGGTACAGTAGAGCAAACAAAGGTATCAGCTGCAAGAACTTTAACGAGAGATATTCTTTAATTGCAGAGTTCCAATAGATTTTATATTGGATATACACGCTTTCGATGATAAAGTTAATCCACTTACAGAGATTACGTCTCATTTTACTGAGAAAGACATTCCAGATGTAGAACGACATCTTGATGAGGTAATCTTAAATTTTTCAATTGAAATACATTATTTTCTATCATCCACAGCCTGATACATAATTTCATTCATTAAATAAGGACGTGCAAACGATATGCATAGAATTTCCCGTAAAAGCTCTCAATATTTCAAAATTTGAACGATGGATACAGAATTTATTATGGGAAAAAACCATTCCATTGTTGGTTTCTCAGAATCCCGCGTCGTTAGATCCTGCTACTACTTTTAACACTATCAATACAAATTCTACTTCAGAATCAGAAATAGCAATTTTACGACTTAAGGGTATTCTAACACCTGATGATAAAGAGCTACCTCGTGTTATTATACAAGGGGTTCAAGAACTGTATGATTTGCACTACACGAGTAAAAAGGGTAGGACTGATGAGGTTAAAGAGGATAATGTTAGAATACAGGATAAGTTAATTATTATCGGCAGAAATCTTGACTTTAAAAGAATAAAGGAATCATTGTGGAATTGGATGGGTTGGTAAAAAAAAACCATTGGTTTTTTTGTCACATAAATAATTTATCATCTTATAATTTTTTTGACTCATTTCTAAAAAAATTTAATTTTCCAAAATCTTTCGGTTCCTATAAAAAAACTCGTCGAATTTATACGAACTTTTTGTGTTTTAAATGAAGATTTATAAATCATCATTTTTTTTGATTTACATCATTTATTTTAGATCGAATGAGTACATATTACACACATTTTATAAGAGGTTATAAAATCGAGATTAGGATTAAAAACAAGTAAAATTCAAGAATCATAAAACAAAATTTTTAAATAACTTGACATACTACTAAAATAGAGATGCTAGATATATAAAGTGGGCGCGCAATGTGAAGCGAGCCGACACATTGTTAATTAAATGAAAAAATGTATATAATAAATTTGCGTAAGCGGACTACAATAATAAAAACGACGTAATAATAACAAACTATTAATGACAATAAACTAATGTAACAATAGTAAGATGCAATGGTAATGATGATCATCTAATAAAAATATATATGAGAGGACCAGGAAAAGAGTGTCTTATAAAATAAAATAAAAATTAATCGACATTCTATCTATTTCAATGTATGTTTTTATATTTTGTTGATCAGCCGTTGATGAGCTTCACTCAATTGCTGTTCTAGTTGACGCACCCTTGCATCTTTCTCGGCATTTTTTTCTTCCAATCCCTTCTTTTCACTCTCTAGTACCGCGACACGTGTTTGTAATTCGGAATTTTCATGCTTTAACTCCGCAACGTCTCTCTCGAGTCCCTCCATCTTCTCAACTTTACGTTGTCGACTTCTACGTGCAGCGTCAGTATTCTTTGCACGTTTTAATGCCAATTCATCGGCAATGACATTTGGATCTTTTGCAACATCGTTGTGTGCTCTCTTTCGACTATTACGAGAGATACTGTGATTAGATATAACAGCATTGTTATTGATTTTGTTATTAAACGTTGGACTGGTGACCATATGAAGATCCATGTCTTCAGCAGATTGATCTTGTGTTATCACGTGCGATGTAGGTGGAATGATTACAGGTTCAGAATTTGTTGTCGTGACAGGTATTTGAGCAGATGCATTATGAGTATGATGATCGTTTGAGGAACCACGACGAGTTGAATGAAGGGATCGGACCATTGGACGAGTTCGAGCAGCAGCAGAAGTTTTAACGTTCAAGATCGCAGATACAAGAGCTGAGGCAGTTTCATCGAGAGCAGGATTAATGGCATTGAGACCATCCCATGGTATATTAAGAGCAGAAGCCACGGTCGACATTGGAGAAGATAGTTGAGGCGTTGATTTAATGGCTGTCGAAGGTGATGTAATATTATTGCTGTTGTTATCAGGAATAGTTACGGGTACGTTAAGAGCCGCAGTAGTTGGCGCCATTTTAATTAAAGGATGATGGTGATGATGACTCAAGCTTCCTCCGTCTACAAATTCATTGAATGCAAGATCTGAGAAAGTAAGTTCCGGGAAATAATCCATAACAGGATCGATAACTGGGCTGGCGGAAAATGATTCGCAAGTAGAACCGAATAAAGGAGAATCGATTAAATCAAATGGCGTATCCATACCATCAAACCCAAGATTCGCACTAGGTGTCGTTAGCGTTGACGACGTAACAGGTGACAAATTTTCACTTGATGTGGATAAATCATCACCCGCTGTTGTCGCGGTGTTTGTTGTTTGGAAAAATGAGAATTTATCTTCATCACCCTCGGAAATGAAACCCGCGAGATCATTTGCAAGCCATTCATCAAACACAGTGGTCAAATCACTGTGATTGACAATGGATGCGGCTGCTGTTGTGGCCGCTACTTCGTCAAAGTAATTTGGCATTATTGAAGATGATGGGGAATTAGATGGAGATGGGGATTGTGATTCTGATGAAATCATCTTGATCGGTGCCGTTAATTCTGCGTTTTTTTTGGCGCTATTATTACTATGGCCGTTACTATTGTTGTTATCGGATTCAAATGAGGTTATTGGCAACTCGATGTTTTGCGTGCTTTCAAAATTATGTTTGTTATTACGACTACTACGACTACTATTATTATTGTTGTTGCTGTTATTTTTATTAGTAGTTGATTCAACCATAATTTTTTATTATGTATGTAGAAGAGAAGTAAAAACTTGTAGTGAAGTGTTAAAATGTGAATTAATGTGAAGGATTTAATGTTTAATGTTAGTAGTATGATTACTAAAAGAAATAAGAAAATGAGATTTATATATATATTCTAGTATAAAAAGCTCGTAACAAATTAATGTTTATTTTTAGAAATACTTAATTATAGGATAGAGAAAATGGCTTTGTTGTTGTTGTTGTTGTTGTTGTTAGTAACAGTATAAAAATATTCTTTCAAGAGTAAAAATTTCAGCGAAAAGATATTATTTTTCGCGTATGATGTCGAGTCTTTGGTGTATCATTTTGAGTAAGGTAAGTATGTGTAGCGGCCATTGCGGCGGCAAGAATAAAAAGATATAAAATTAGAGTATGGAGAATGGTTAAAAACCAGAAAAGAAATTTTTTACGCCAATACTAGAAAAAAGTAGATAGAAAAAATTCAAAGCTATAAGCTTTGAGGGAAATTTAAACGGTGATGAAAGCCATACTGGAACTTGAATAAAAAGTGTAAGTGTTTATTAAAAAAAAAATTAAACAAAAAAAAAATAAAAATAAAAATTAAGTGTATGATAACAGTTTAGCGATATAGATGGAATACGATTTCTTTTATTCCCTTCGCCGAGTTTCTTTAGAAAATAAGGGTTGGAGTGACTAACCGACTTTGCTTGGATACTGATTTGAAAAAATGTTTAAAACTCTCTGATAGCGATATCAAAAGTGCGAAAAATGTTAAAGACAATGAAAAAGGAAAAGGGAAAAAAATTTTGCTTTGATTATTAACCGAAATCGACAATGAAATTGACACACGTGATTAATACAAAGTTGCCAAGCGGAACGTTTCTTTTAAGAGTGCAAACAAAGTCTTTATTTAATTCGTTGAATAGATAATCGGTTTCTAGCGTAGGGTGTAAAACGTTTGCCGGAAATGGGCAATCTCTCGTTAATAAGCCAATTTCAGGGCGGCGAATTTATGATGTAACTCTGCAAATAGCTTAATACCGATACTTGTATTAAGTGACCCAGAAAAATAAACAAAAATAGAAAATAACTTTGATTATTAATTGTGCATTAATAGATATTACAATCACATTCGACTTTCTTTCTTCGTCTGTAAAACGTGTCGTTGTATGACATTAACTTAAAATAAATTATCATCATTAAATGAAAACTTAATAAATTTTTTACGATTGTCAATATCCTGAAATATAATAGGTTCATCCCCCAATTTCTATAAAACGGTTACACAAGTGAAAAATCCAGCCTAGATTAGGTACAAAAATCACAGAAAAGTTTTTCATTCTTGATTATAAAAGAACAATAAAATATATATATTTTTTTTAGAAATTCGCTATATGATCGTTTGATTGGTAATGATGAGAGAAAAATGAATTTTATGTCTAAGTATAATAATAAAATAATAATGAGAATAATAATAATAATAATAATAATACGGGGGACAAAATCTAATTTTTAATAAAAATTTTCTACCAAGAAAATATGCCGTTCTTTTTAAACTATAGCAACAAATAAGAAAGTAGATTGTGAATCATTGTCTCGTGTTACGTCAGGTGGGATTTAAATACATAAAATTCTACAACAGCAATGTATGTATATATATGTGGGTATGTTTATATATAAAATTCAAAGAATGAATATCGAAAATTACTGAATTAAAAAAAATCTAACGAATGGGATGATTGAAGGATGGGCGAATGAGTAATCTAAAGAAAATGGAAAGAATTTATCAATCTATGGATTCAAAGATGCGGGAATCTAAGAATCGATATACTTACAAACTTCAAATATGTAGTATGTTGTTGTATGTCATTCTATTATTGTTGAACATTGCGGGTAATAGTCTCATAATTATCGCTGTTACGTTTGAGAATATCGACAACAGGCCCTAACAAACGAACAAAAGCTTTTTTGCCCAAGGTTGCAACCTTTAGTCTACCTTTTGCTCGAATATTTACCGCACGAGGTTTATTATTAAGAAGAGCGAGTTCTATAGAGAGAGAACAATGATAATGATGATTTCTCAATAAACGTTCATCATATGCCTAAAAAATATCTCTGTGCAAATAATTTCATACCTCCAAAATAGTCGCCTTTTTTCAATCCAGGTAATTCAAATTCTACACCATCTTCATCGAACTTTGTAACACTGGCTTCGCCAGATTCAATAAGATAGAAACTATTACCAATGTCTCCTTGCTTAATCACCAGATCTTCATCTTCATAGTATATAGATTCTAAAGCATCAGCGATTTTATGACGTTCATACGGTTCCAAAGAAACCAAAAGGGGAACTTCCTCCAAAAATGATTCGTACATTCTACGTTTACGTGAAGTATTTTCCATGAGAATACGTCTAAATGTTACTCTATCAAGCGCCCAAAGCACAGAATCTGATGTGGCAACTACTGTTGCTGCGCGTGGTGCATTATACATTAATGCTAATTCTCCAAAACTACCACCCGGACCGTAATCCATAACCCGTTCTGGCGGAGCACCGTTCTTTGATACATAGACATTGAATGAACCCGTCTCCACAACATAAAAATAATCCCCGATACCACCTTGCCTAATAATTTCTTCTCCGTCTGCAACTCTTTTTTCCACCATCGCATCCACGACATCTTTATACTGTTCCTCGTCAAGATTCTTAAATAGAAAATTATTGGCAATCGAAGATTCTATTCGTTGTCGTTGTTCTTCAGTCTTAGGAATTACAACTTTTATATAATCTTTATCTTGACTTGGTGCCATTGATTCTGCGCTGACCGATGTACGCCGTCCTCTATTATTGTAATTTATTGGAATTTCCGGGAGATCACTCGGCTCATCATCATACATTTCCTCCTCACTATCATGTAAATAATCCGTTGTCGGTGTACTTGCCCCAGATGACTTTGATGAATAATAATTCCATGAATTCGTACCGTTATTTATTGATGTGTTAAAGCTATAATGATTTAATTCGGCATCTCCTGCAATATTTATAGCATATGATAAATGGATATATATATATATATATATAAAACACAAAATTAATATGAATTCGATATTAATATGAAAATCATCATTTTATTGTGGCTAGTGAAGTACCAGCGATTCTAAACATTAAATATTCCCACAAACATATATGTAAAATAACTTTGTCAATTCGACTAATGCCCAGCACAAATAACCTGAGAGGGACCTGACAAAGAAACGCCAAGCACGAAGGTAAGCAGCCAAAATGTTACACGTTGAGAATTACCTTTTGGTAAAAATTGGCTCCTCTGTTCTTCGAGTTTCCTATTAAAATAGTTAGCACAAAATTGGTGGACATCTTTCGGTTGGGCCTGAGCGACTTCACGATTAAGATCGTCCAGGATTTGTAAATAGGCAGGAGGTACAGCCATTTTTTCGGCAAGCAGTAAACCACAAAAGGGAAAAAGTGCTCACTAAGTTTTTGATTTTTGCCAAAGACAAACCCAAAAGTTTCTTGAATATCTATTGCAGAATAAGAATAGAGTGTAATTTTAGTGGCTGAACTATGCCAAACCAACAAAGAAAATGTAGGCATGGCAATTCCACTGCATATTTTCTTCCAATCTGGGAGTCCCCTTTTTTGGGCACAATACTTCATGTGTGTCACGTAACAGGCCACGTAGAAGCCACGTTGTGAACACATACTGCGTGAGATCATTTTGAATATATCATGTCACACGTGATATACCAACAACTATTTGGTGATAATATGTAAAAATTAAACTATTACTAAAATTACATGTAAAGAAAAAAAACCCCAAAACACAATTTAATATCGATATTAATGGTTTGAGACAATAAAAGAATAGTTCGTTGACGCTTTTTTTAACCTTATTCATACAACACCCCTAAATTCATGAAATATGATTAAAGATGATTGACAAGCACATCGAAGAACTCAATAAATAAAGAATTCGAAACTTACTGAGGTATTTCAAATTTCTTCCCATGTAACACTCTGGATAGATAGATAGATAGATAGATAGATAGATAAAAACATCAAAAATGATTTTGAGTGAGATAAACTCGAGAAATAACTGCACGTGACAATTACTTACTTTGTATAATACACGTAAAAGAAATCACTATATAGAGCTGTTTGTATAGCACCAGCAATCCACACGATAAAATCAACATAACCATCGGTAAAGTATCGATAAATCCAATTTAAAATGTACAAAGCACGATATGCACCCAATGCAAATAAATAATGTGTTGTAATTGTTTCAGCTTCACCGGTACGTGTGAGCATAAAAAGTTGCGGAAGAATGGCCACCGATTCGAGATAAATTGAAAATGTCCATAGGACCTATGCGGCAGATTTTTATTTTTATCTTGATCAGAATACGAAAAAAAAAATAAAAATAAATCAACAAACTTTACCTCAATAAATGTAAATTTATAATTAAATAATAATCCCAATAAGAAGCTACCAATTAATAGGAATTCTATTCTGAATGTGTCGAAACTTGGATCATAAGTTGCTCGAAACTTTAATTTCATCAAATACAGAATATATAAAGATGTGCCGATAAAGAACAATTTCATAAGAGTATTGTATAAAGATACATAAAGAAAGAATAAGTCTAGATATCGAGTTACGAATACGATTGCATAGAGAAGTTGAGTTTTATATGATATTCCTATTATATTGGTATATGTTATTTAGTAATCAATATTTATCGTTATTAGAAATGATAGAAATAAAAAAAAAGATCATTTGATCTGTTTGCTACTTTATTGTTGATATAATTTACATCTAATTTCCCGTAGGAAACTTTAGATAATTATTTAAATCACAGTTTATGTGAATCTATCTCGAACTTCAAGGTGAATAGAATATAGATTTACTTACCGGCACATGACCTTGTCTTTTGTATCTTTAAGAGAAGTATGATAATGGAGCCAAGATGCATAAAATCAGCGACAAGTCTAAATATATTCATGTTAGAGAAATTTACTTCCCTTCTTTGCAATAATGTTGTAAGAAACGAAGAGTTCGAACTTCAACGTTTTTTATTTCGATTAATAATGAGTGGCGTATTTATAGGAAATAAACAACCACCTGATGATCTTTTTTTGCGCCACGTGCCACTTAACTTATTGACATTGATTATCATCTTTAATAAACTTGCTTTAATTTAGAAAAGACATGACAACTCAACTTTGATATTTTTTTTTTTCTTTGAGCCTTGGGAATGCATCACGAAAAAAAGGCTGCTAAGTCATTATAACTCTTATTATTTTATTATTTCACGAGAAATATCGATATAGTACCTTTCATTTGTTTATTATCATTATCATAATGTGTTATTTTTAATAAATACAAAGAGATCCTAATCTAGGTTGGTCGTAAATAATTGTCTAAAAAAGGTTTTGCTGCAAATTGTTGATCAGTTTATACTTGTGACTCGATAATTCAATCGTACCACGACGTTAGATATTAAATACTCTGCACTGGATCAGTTCTGCGTGGTTTATCCTACATAGTTATTTCCGACAAAAAAATGCCAGACGAAGTGCCCCATAAGCGCCAGCGTGTTTCTAAAGCCTGTGATACCTGTCGTAAGAAAAAAGTAAAGGTTAGCTGGGCATAAAAAGCTTTTTTACCTCTTAACGCATACTATAGAGAAAGTCCCTCTTGATTTCTTCTAAATCCATTAATAATATCTCCTCCTTTATTCTGTCACTGTTTTTTTTCACGAATAAATACATATATATATATAGTGTGATGGAGTCCAACCTCGTTGTGGTAATTGTACAACGTTTAATGTTGATTGCACTTACAATGATACAACAAAGAAAAGGTATCCTGGTTTTATTTACTTGATATTTTACATATGTACCAAATGTATGGTCATATTCTAAATTCAAATATCACAGGGGACCACCCAAAGGATATATTGAGGCAATCGAGACTCGATTGCATAGAATGGAATCTCTCTTAGGCGGATTGGTACAAAGTAATGATCCTCGGGCAGAAGCTGTGTTGGCACAATTAATACAAGATGACGATATGATAGTTCCTAATCGTCGACCAACTACTGGACGTCCAGACTATAGTGCTTGGCGTAATAATAACGCCTCGAATTTATCTTCTACATCGTCAAACAGTGCTAGAAATAAAGATGACTCATCATCGTCGTTAGATCCATTAACTACGTCCGACGGCAAACCTATTGAAGATTTAAATGATGTTATGGGAGTATTAAGCATTGACGAGAATAACCAAGTTAGATATCATGGAAGGAGTAGTGGATTATATTTACTAAAAAAGGATAATAAAGAGGGAGTTTTAAGAGTACAAAATCAAGGAGTTTGGCTTTCTGGAAAAGTTGTAGCATCAACAAATGAATTTGAACTATTGAAGCATCCGGAATTGACTGAACTTCCATCACAAGAAATTTTCGATCATTTACTGGAAATCTATTTCACCCACGTACATCCAATTATGCCAATTATTTATAAACCAAGCTTTTTTAATCGGCTGAGAGATAAAGACACATTTCCCCATCTATTACTGAATTCAATGCTTGCATTGGCATCAAGATACTCGGATAACGCAGAGATACAAAAGTATCCGGATAAACCTGAATCCGTTGGTTCTGTTTTTTTTGAACGTGCAAAAGCATTACTTGACTTTGAATATGATCATCCAAGAGTCTCCACGGTTCAAGCTTTGATTTTGCTCGCCCTAAGAGAATATGGATCTGGAAAAGTTTCAAGAGCCTGGATGTATGCTGGAATGTCTACAAGAATGGCACAAGATTTGGGATTACATCGTAACACTGAAGAATGGGATCCTATAAATTTCAGTCACGAAGACAAAGAAACTCGAAAGCGTGTATTTTGGGGTTGTTTTATTCTTGACAGGTAGTTTGTTTTTCTTTCTTTTTTTTTTTTTTTTTTACTGGGATAAGATTACTTACGATATTAAAATTAATAACCAATAATGATCTCTAATGTATTGAAAATAAATCTAAAAGAATATCGAGTGCAAATATTGGTAGACCACTTGCTATCGATGAGCAAGATGTTGATGTCTCATATCCTTCTGAACAAGAGGAAGATGAAAATGAACTGCTTCCATTTAAAATGGATTATTCCGTATCAGCGATTTCTTCCCCTATATCCTCGAATAATAGTATTCAAGGATCACCTATATTACAAGCTTTATCTCCAATGACAAATACATCATCGCCATCACCATCACCCACATTATCAGCATCTGTGGCAATAAAAGCAACAACTTCCACCACCACCACAAGAGTCAAAGAACCACAATATAAATCATACTGCGTTTCACGATTTAATGCATTAGCGAAATTATGTGAGATCACTGGTCGAATTCTCCACAAGATTTACGCCATTAGATCCACCACAAAATCCAACAAGGAAAGCAAGGAATCAATTCTTTCTATTCTGGACTCATCACTGACATCATGGCTGATTACTTTGCCAGCAAATCTTCAATATAATCCAGCAGCGGATGAACCGCCAGCACCTGCTACAATTACATTACATATAATGTATTACTCGATCATAATGTTACTTCATCGACCTTATTTACCGAATGCAAAACAATCATTTAAAAAACATACATCAGCAGCTAATTCTCTAACAGAATTAGCGGAGATACTTGTTAAACAGGGCACAATGAAATATACCATGAACTCTACGGTATACGCAATATTTATGGCAGGAGTTTTACACACTTATAATGCAACACAATCAGACATAAGTATATCACAACCTGCAAAAACGAATCTAATTAAATGTATAAAAGCATTAGAAGCATTGAAAAAAACTTGGGTAAATGCATACAAATATACTGATTTACTACTTGAATTAGCAGAAATAAAAAATGTAAATATAGAAACATCTTATTCGACAAATAATGGCGAAACTTTAGAAGAACGTGGAAATCGTACACAACAATCGCAATCACAAAATGGTGGCAATGATGGCGATAATGAGGATGAAGAAGAAATTGATAATCATTGGAATAATGAAACAAATTGGGAAGAATCTTCCCCTTTAAAATTACAATATTACAATAATAATAATAATAATAATAATAATAATAATAATAATAATAATAATAATAATAATAATAATAATAATAATAAT
>CAJVPS010001418.1:0-15688 GCA_910591765.1 Ambispora leptoticha | reverse complement strand
TCAAATAAATAAATAGAATGAACCGGATATTTATTGATGTCGCACATTTGATCGGATTTTCATTATTCTCCATTTTCTTCTTTCAGAGGAACCTTCTTTTTTTCGAAACATTTTAAAGCCACCAACCCCCTAACCCTTTACCAACCTCTTTCTCTGAGAGAAAGAGAGCTTCCGACATATTCAATTACAACATTAGCAAAGTTAAATGGCAATTCAAGAACCTTCGTCATATTTATGCGGAAGAATAGGAAACACGCGTAAACTGTACATTTATGTAGCAGCCTTCATAGCAGCCTTTATAATTTTCTTGCTGACCTCTCCGCAAATAGTTCCAGACTCCGTTTTGGAACATACCACGATAGACGAGGAGGGAAATGTGTTTAGTCCGCCAACTGAACAAATCACAAACGACTCTTCTATAACTGACGAGGACTCTCTGGAAAAATTTCCAGCAACTATAACTGATGACATAGATTCTTTAGAAGAAAAAGAGGGACATTATAAATTTTTATTTCTGATAAATTCAGATTTAGCAAATTTTTCGAGGCGGAGATTAATTAGGGATTGGGTGTTTGGGATTCGAGATAACATTGTACCGCTTAAAAGTAACGAAAATCTTATTTATTATCGATTTTTGACGCGGAAAATAAAGTCGTTTAAAAAAAACGAGCAGGACGTTCAGCGTAGATTCTTGTCAGAGTTTATAGAGTTTGATGACATAGTTGAACTTGAATATGACGAGAAAGAGGAAGGACGGCAAGAAGCTACGCTTAGATGGGTAAATTATTTAATCTAATCAATAATCACAAGAATTATTAACATACGATTTATTAATTTTATTAATTCGTGAATTTGTTATACTAAAGTCAAATAGCCTTGATATCACATACGATCATCTCGTTATCATTGATATCCATACACTAATAAATTTTGAAAAATTAAAACAAATGATCTCTGGCTCATTAATAATACGCGGACAACAACCTTTGACACACGAGCAAAAAAAAAATTTATTATGGGGCTCATTTTCCAATCTGGATGCCGATGATATGGCCGTAATAATTGGATCAGAAGCGGTCGATACAATTACGGAATCTTTGTCTGAGATTATAGAATCCCCCATTACTGAAAACATTAATTCTTCTAATATATTAACTAAAGCTTATTACTACTATTCCAACAAAAAAGCTGAGACGACTGTTCCAATCCATCTGATAAATGATGATGACTCTGGTGGAATCGTAGAATGGGCAAATGTAATTGAATCAATTTCTCCAGAATCGACAATTTTTGTTGGTCATCTTTTTCAAGATGGTGAATTTGTGGACTTAATTCAATGGCTAAATGTTTCGAAAACATTAATTCGTAGTCCACCACCATCAGTTCGCTCCGATAACAATGAAAATAAAAACGGGGGCTTATCAATCGCAATCGTTACTAGTAGCTTTGTCTACAAAGATATGTGCATGGTTAATGCCGTTGTTCCAGCAGCCGATAATAAACGTGAATATGCAAAGAAACACGGTTACTATTTTGTTCCCAGATTTGCAGAATTCGCTCAACAAACGTTTCGACATCGAAAAACCGTTTGGGGTAAACTCGATGCTGTTGAAAAGGTTTTACCATATTATGATTGGCTCTTTTGGGTAGATATGGACGCGGTGATTGTCAATCAAGAAATCACTATTGAAAGTTTACTAGAAAATTTCACATCGAGAGTTGGAGGTCCTGAAGCATTCAACCAGAAACATCTTATTGTTGCCAAGCCGAGAGGGGATGGAATGATTAATGCTGGTGTGTTTTTATTGAGAAATACAGAGTGGAGTAGAAAGTTTTTGAGAGAGGTGCAGGGTCGAAAAGCTCAATATTTTGGAAAATTTTATGAGCAGCGTGCTATGTGGGATGTGATGAATGAAGATGAATGGAAAGATGGGGTACCTATTTTTTTTATCATCATGTTAATTTACATCATACTATTATCGTGTTACTAATTATTTTTTAATAATATAGGCGTTACTTTTGTCAGATGATGATCACACATTCAACACATTCCCGAAAAGATACAAATATGGAGATTTTGTAGTACATTTTGCGCCTGATGGGTGTCCTGCAGCTCCCGTAATTAAAATTCTCAGCAAATTACAGACATTAAAAGAAGGCGCAAAATTACTAGAAAGTGACTTTAACAAATAAAGCAATTTATTTTAATTAAGTACAAAAATTATCACGTGAAAAAAGTGCAGTTCAATAAAAAATAACAAAATTAGATATTAACAATGTCGATCATATCGCCAAGTAATAAATTTGTCTTTAAAACTATTATGAACGTAATGTGCTTTTTGTAGAAAATTCATGCAGAATTAATTACTTTTTACAAGTTATATAAATAGTATACAACAGAGAATATTGCCATTATTCAAGCGGAGTAATTTTATTAATACCAAGTTTATATATTTAATAACTGAAAAACTCGGATAATTATAAAGAGATTTAATTATAAGTATAAATAATAATAACTACAAAGATTTAACTTCAAGTTTTTGTCTTTTATTTCAATTAATAAAGTTTCAAATTCTAATAATTCCATGCATTTTATAATTTTCAATTTCAATATTATAATTGTCAAATAGATTTATTTATAGCATTAATAAAGAAATAATCTCTAGAACTATTAATACAGAAGTTGAATTATAAATTTTTTAAAGAAACTTGTACTTTATAAGAAATAAATATGATATTACTCTCTGCACTTTTATTAATCAATTCCATAAAATATTAACACCAATCAAACTTCAATTCTCCCATACAGAGAACCACTTACTATAATCCAAGCGTAATAGCAGTTGATCCAAATGTCTTGGAGGTCCACCAATCCCATCAGGAGTCTGATTAACTCCGGAAAGTGTACGAAACAAGAAATTCACTTGATCACGAAACTCCTTAAATTTAAAGAAAATAAGTAACAAATCACGATATGTTGAAAGAATTTTTCCTTATTATTGAGCTTACATACCTCATTTACTCGATTAATTTGGCTTAATTTTTCATCATCTTTTCGTCCGTCCCATCTTTCTAATAACGCGCATAAACGATCACATATGCTCAGCACTTTTTTAATTGTTTCCGCACATACACGTGATTCAAGAAGACATCCTCGTTGGATATCATTAAGATAAGATTGATGCCCCAATCGGATTTCTTCAAAATCTTGAAGAGATTCCGTTTTAGTGTCAAGTTTTTGTTCTTTGAATTTCATTATTTCCGGATTTATGGTTGAAATTGGAGTGCTAGGAGTTTGATTTGACGTATGCGAGGAGCCATGACGTGCAGATGAAACACTTATTTGACAAATCAATTTTTGAAAACTAGATTCTATGATATCCATCTTTGAAATAATTTCAGAAGAAAGCACAGAGAATCATAAATTCATTAAATTTCTTTGGCATATAATAATATGATTAAAGTATAACAAACCTGTACATGGCTCCATATGCATTCAACAAAAAACATCATTGATGCTCGTGTTCTCCATATTATTAATGGTAATTCGCTA
Organism: Ambispora leptoticha; assembly: GCA_910591765.1. Classification (NCBI taxonomy): domain Eukaryota; kingdom Fungi; phylum Glomeromycota; class Glomeromycetes; order Archaeosporales; family Ambisporaceae; genus Ambispora; species Ambispora leptoticha. The sequence goes on along the minus strand of CAJVPS010001418.1, from coordinate 12,135 downwards.
TTATTATCTCGTGAATCAATTGATTTACGTAGAGCGGAAAGATGTACCCATGCTTTATGTAGGCGATGTTGCGTGCGTTTTAGTGACATTAAGAATGAGAACAAGTCTCCGTACTTTATCAGATCTTCAGAAGTAACAAATAAATCCAATGGCCAATTTACTTGATATTCTAGCCTAAGAGGAATTCCAATTACAGTATCATCAAATAAAATACTCGTTGATGATCTTTTTTGATCATTAGAATTCACCAATCTGAATCTGAACTTTTCAAGTGTGAGATCATTTTCAGCTAAAGTTCCCACAGAAGCAAGAATAAGTAGAGAGTTTAATTCTTGCTCTTTAACAATAGGCGCTCGTGTTGATATCAGTCGTGAATTTACCAGTTTCTCAAATTGTTGTATAAGGGAAAGTGCAAAATCGCCTTGCCCTAACAAAAAGTAATTTCTGAAAGTTTCCAAGCATTCAATGACCTTATCCCCCGTCAATACTACTTGCCATAACCATTGAGCCACATTATTCCTTATAATACTAACAACATTGTCTAGCTCAGAATCATTGAAACTGTGCTTAGATGAAAGTTCTAATAAATATTGAAGATGCATCGAGCTTAAGTTACGAGGTAGCATGCTTTTATTACGATATGAATGATCCGCATTTCTTACAGTTGCGATTGCCCTTCCGACAAATAGAATCGAGTCTGCAATCTTATGAGGTATATAGTTAGGGATTAATGATTCATCAATGAAAAATCTTTGATGCCTTCGCTTTTGGTTGTTTTCTTCATCAAAGAATACTTCTTGTGAATCCTGTTGCTGCTGCTGCTTATTTATAATGGATTCATCCTTGATAAAAAATTCACCAAACGTATCTTGCAAATATCCATAAACCATCCATGAGGATATATATTGATACAAAACAACATGACAAGCGTGCACCAGTTTGAACATTATTCCACGAAGTTTCGGAACTCCTGTCTTGCACCTCGCAACTAACAAGTTAAGAATACGGCATCCAAAATATTTGACTGGATTCGCTTCTAACTCATCCACAAGTTCATGAAGTGTTGATAAAATTACGTGATAGTCTGAAAATCTTGAAACCATGTCAGCGACGGGTATCACTCCGTCCTCTTCAAGAATACAATCCTCTGACTCGAAAACAAGTTGCTGATACTCAGAAAGGGCAGCATCGAGCGCGTTACATAGGGCGTCAGCAAAAGAGCCACGAAGAAAAGTTTCTGTTTCTATAGTGCTAATAAAAACAGCGGAATTGATACCGCGATATTTATTTATAAAACTAACAATACATCGATAATGAAAGCCCAACTCAGCAAGTCGCTCTAGCGCGTCACGTTCAGACTCATGTAGAAAGTTGAAATCTGGTGGTATTTTAAAGAGTTTAGGAATATTAGGTTGAGGTGGATAAGGATTAAATAAATCACCCGAAACACCGCATAAAGCTGAAAGTAACTCGTGATGCATTATGTATTCTGGCAAAGAGAAAGAGCAACTCTCGTATGTTATATGTAATGACGCGTTTGCTGTAACTAAATCAAATAATGCACATTATTTTAATTTGGATATATCATCTCTCTTTGTTTAAATACAATATATTTCTCGGGAGCAAGAATTTGGACCCGCAACATTTCAGATTTCAAATATTAATTTGTACGCGAATATTTTGCTATTTTGTTATATAAATATAATAAATATATTCCTTCATAAAATCCAAAAAAAAAAGAAATATCCTAAAGATAATAAGTATATTCCAAACAAATTTAAAAATAATTATAGAAAATTTTTATATTATATAAAATTTTTAATTAGAGTTGAATATATTCTTGAAGAAAATAAAATATAAAATTTTTTCTCAATATTAAATTTCTAATTAATAATTGTAAAATTTTTTTTATAATTTTATATAAAAACTTCAGGAACCGAGCAAAGATTATAATTACGCGAGCGAGACTCACATTTTTCTGAAGTTTCTTTAATGTCGCAACATCAGCCCCCAACCTTGAATTTACACGCGGCTACTAAAAAACAAAAACTTAATGATAAAAAAGCAGGCAGTACTACAACTCCTACTTCAGGAGGGAGAAGTGTAGGTGGAATGCTAGACAGCGCCAAAGGTAAAAAGTTTGGCTCTGGAAGGGGTGGGAATAATACGACTAGAATAGAAAGTAGTCCCGTTGGCAAGAAAACTAGTATAACTAGTGCTACTGACGCAACCGCTGCTACCTCACATACTGGCACCACGTTACGTGCTGTTGATAAACAACGACGGACAGTATTCAAGGCTGTATTAGACTCGCCATTTACTATAACCTGGTATATATTGATTTCTATCTTTTGTCGCTTTTTAGTTATTACTTGAGATATCAATTGAAATACTTAATTCCGGTAAAGGCCTACTATATCAAAACCAGATTTAGAAATCATTTTTGAAGCTTTATGCAGGTAGATATATGGTTTTATTGATTTTCCACTTAATTATCAAAAATACCTGGCTTCAATAAAAAAACGTATTTTCTAAATTTGAATATAGAGTGTTATCATGTATCGGTGAATATCGTCTCAAAAAACGAACATATAGAAGATCGATCAATAAAAAAAAGAAACAAGGATCGATAAATAAAAAGGATGAGGAGGTTCGAATGGAAATTAATTCTTCTCACAATAACAATGATATCACTACTACTAATGACTACATGGATGTGGATGCAATCAATGAAAAAAATAAGTCGTCTGAATTGGTTACAGTGGCAGATACACAATTATCGTCGTCAATATATGAACAAAAAGAAGCAAACGTTTCAATTTCTTCTGGTTTTGAAGAACCACCTTCGATTTTTTATTCGTTAATATTCGGAATTAATGCGGTAACAAAGCATCTTGAACAAACTATGAGTTCTCATGTACAACTATCACCTTTTTATCACCGAATACAAAAAAAAGGAAAACATGTGGATACTACTACTAATGATGACAATAATAAAGTCAACAAATTAAACTTACGATTGATATTCGTTGCAAAAAATGATATCTCGCCTGACAATCTATACGCCCACCTACCCACCATGGCAAGCATGCAAGGAAGAAATCTCTTACTTGTTACATTGCCAAAAGGTGCACTACGACGACTAGGACAAGTGACTGGGATGAAATCAGTTTCGTGTATTGGCGTTTTGGCAAATGATGCGCCTGAATTGAATACTCTTTATGAACTTGTAAAAAGCAAAGTAGAACCAGTAACAGCTTTTTGGTTGGATCCTATTCGAAAAAAATTTGCGCGTAAACGGAAATTTGAAGAAGAGGATTATCAAACAATTAATAATAAAGTGACATCTTCAAGTGTCGTAAAAGATAGAGATGATGCCAGCATCGTTTCGGCAAATAATAATAATCCTTATGTGCTTACTAAAATAAAGCAACTTATAACAGCAGCCCCGGTAAGGAATCAAAAGAAAGGGAAGAAAAAAGAAAAATCTAGTTCACAAAAGAATACTCAACAAGAATAAGTCCAAAAAAACAAGGAACACAACAAGAACAACCAGAGAAGGGACGAAATTTTTCATGATAGAAATTGTTTAATAATAGCTTTGTTCATATATATTATCTAAAATTGCTTCGTAAACGCAAAATAAATATTAAATGTTATACATGCAAGAAACCAACCTATTATTATTCTAAACTAAATTCTTTATAATGAATGACCTTTAGCGGCGATAATAATGACGCTTGAAATGGAAATGTAATTGAAGAACACCACGATCAAAGCTCGACTTAAATCCTTTCTTGTGAGAATATTCCCATTCACGATTAACTATACGGAATGCAATGTCCTATAATAGCAACGTAGACTGTTAATCAATGAAAAAATAATAATATGAATTCATATCTACGGAATGTTTATGGTTACCTCATACGGTGGTCCTGCAATAAACCGAATAAGCACAGTATCGTTATTTCCAGATTCACGTTCAATCTTGTACGTGGGCGCCTTTGACTTGTCAATAAGATCCGGATAAAAGATATTAAATTTATATCCTTGGACCACTTTCGGCGGTGGATTGTCACTGTCGTAGTGCGTCTGGTTGTACTTGTTCCATTCATAGCCAGTGTGAACGCGATTGAAGTATCGTGGTTTTCTTGGACGATATTTATCTTGCCATAAATAAGTCTAATAATAGGGAATTTAAACAATGAGCATATTTTATAATATTGTTTGTTATATGATTTAATAATAACGTAATAAATACATACTGTCTTTGCCAATTCTTCTTCAATATTGAATATTGCCTCATCTTCATCCAGATCTTTGGCAGCTTCTCGTTCGTAGAGAACTTTGGATACCTGGTATTATATTAAAATAAATACATGAGTTATCCAATAGTAACGAATTGAAAATAATCAAAATTAATATTAAAAAATAAAAGCTTACGGTTGATTCCTCGAGTTCTTCTTCAGGTAAAGTTCTTTTCGGCACCTTCATAGGAATGTATTGATTTCTTAATACCTCTTTCCGTTTTTGTTTCTGTAAACCGGAAAGAAATAGGTGAATAATGATGCGCTTAATGCATAAAATAAACTTCCAATTAGACAATTTAAGATCGAATATCCATAAAAAACACACCAAATGCAACAAATCATCGTTTGGATCTCGAATCTCGAGCATTTTATCTTCTCTGGAAAGCACAGACAAAGGTTCCGGACTCATAGATCGATCATATTCTTCAATCAACCCTTCCGAATCTTCATCCATTATCGCTTCATTGTCACCTTCTGTAGTGTCTTCACCACTGGCACCAATAGCTTGGCCAGCGGGATGAGTATTGAGTGCTGTCTCGAGCTCTTCTTGTACTTTAATAGCTTCTTGTCTCTGTTTTCGACGTAATTGTTCTAATCTTTTTTGTAAGACGATTTCATGCATGGCTTTTAATTTTGCCTTTATTTTAAAGAGCCAAAAAATCGAATTTTTTTAAATATTATAATTAAACAAAATGTCAATTAAAAAAGATCTGATGGAAAACATACTTTAGCCTTCCACACCGTTGAAAGCTTCAACTGTAGCTCCCAATACTCTACGTCCACAGCCTCGCCGCCCGTCAATTTCTCTTGTATTTGCATTTGCAAGTCACGCAACTGGTCATAAGTTTTGCCTGCAAATATTTTATCAAGATCATTTTTTATTGGGGCAATAACGTTGTTGGTGTCATTTGATGGTTCCGCTTCCGCGCGGAGTTCAGATAATTTATCGTCACAAACCACAATCATGGCCTTTTTAGATTAGATTATTAGAATTTAGATGTATAGAAAGATGATATATCTTAATGGATGATACAATTGATTTTACGTACCCGCCAAAAATCGAGATTATTGGGGTTCTTTTCTAGATTGAGATATAATTGGATATCCTGGTGTAGTTCTTCTACTTCTTGTAAATTAAGATTCTGTATAATTTAATTATTACTTGTTGTTCTTTCTGAATTGTATACACATATAGCAACAAAGAAAGTAAACCGATAAAAGTACCTCAAATATAGTATAAGGCTCGTCAACATCAATTTCAAGCGAGTCATCTACTTCGTCGCCTTCATCTGCCAACCGTAAATTAATTGCAAGAATATCAATTGGCTTTGCACGGTTCTCTTTTATACGGATTTCGGCTCTTCTGTTTGCTTGTTCAAGATGAAACTGTGAATTATTGATAATATTAGAGATATGGCAAAAAAATTTTTGGGTAAAAGAATTAAATTTAATTTATCTACTTCATCTTCCTTAGATGCCCAGTCACCCAATAATGCAGCTTCGGCTTCACGCTGTTTTCTAGCCTATCAACATTTTTCGTATTATTAGTAAATGGAAACTAAAGAATTACTTTAGCTAAACATAAGCTCGCAATAAATAATAAATACTTGTTCTTCCTCGCGCAATTGGCGTTCTATTTCCCTCTCAGCTCTTCTTTTTGTTAATTTTTCCAATTCGAGCTAATATATATACATAGCTTCATTAATAAATATCATCAACAGAAATTCAACTCAAATAAAGTGCGTTGCTTGACATACCCTCGTTTCTTCCCTGCGATTCCGTTCTAATCGCATTGACTCTTCTGAAGAAATTCCCAATTTCTTATCCCGTTCCTTTTTCTTTACCCATTCGAATTTCTGTCCGAGATTAATATCGTTGAATGGGTTATTTGCGTCAGAATAGACAGACATCTCGATAAAGGATTGTTTCTCTTCCTCATGTTTCAGGTGGTCTCTTTTTTCCTTTTGTTAGTTAAAATTTTAGTCATTTTTTTATAATGGTAATCTTGATCGTTTCTATTGATTAAAGTGAAATTCAATTGAGTATTAAATCACGTCAAAATACCTTCTTTTCTTTCTTTTTCCGGCTCTTTTCTTTACCTTTTTTAGATTTCTTACTTCGATGTGACCGTCTTTCTCGTGCATTTTCTTCTTCAGAGTGCGAAGAATACGACACACTTCTTTTACGACGAGTCGACGACGAGTAATGCTCGTCGGAGCTTTCTTCTGATCGAGAAGAATGGTACTTTCTGGGGCTATGTTGAACATCTCTTGTTCTGTGAGAATGAGATTCTTTGTAATTTAAACTATATTTGTGAGAAGCTTCGGCGTGTCGTCTAGAGTGACGCGTAGGGCTTCTAGAATGTGTGCGTGAGCGTGAGCGGTAGCTTGATCTACGGGGACTTAATGATCTAGAGCGGCTTCGTCGTGGCATTGTAGTTTGTGTTTTGATTAGGTTTGAAAACGGTTTCTGTGTTAATGTTTTTTTGGAAATGATCGCTGTCCCATTATTCTCGTCATGAAGAGATCGACAAAGATTTTCACGCTCAATCCTCTAATAATATAAGATAAACTACACATCCCCCCTACCAAAAGTCTTCGGCAGTGTTACGTAATCAAGATTTTCAAAAAAAAATTGCGAAATTTCAAATCAAATTATCGTAACAACTTTCTTTATAATACTCAATAAAATTTATATTACTCGAATCATCTAATCATGAACTTTTTAAATTTAGTATTATAATACATTGTGAGATTGAAAAAGGCAGAATATGATTTATTACTTGGCAACCAATAGACAAAGTAATCCAAAGCTATTTTAAATTGGGATGAAGAACTCTTAAGTTTTGAAGTTAAAGGAGAGTTCATAATCACTCCAGTTACCTGCACTCAACAGAGATCAATCATAAAATTAATCAGTCTTGAAAAAAAACTTGAGAATTTTATTCTTGAGGATGAAGATGATAAGTTTGAATATAAAGAAGAAGAACTAGTTGATCAGTTCCTATACATAATATTTGAAAAGCAAAGTAAGTAGCTTGTATTGAAAGTGAAAGTACAAGAAAATCTTATAAGAATCAATGATAAAGTCATTGAATTAGAAGAAAAAGAAAGAATTCATCAAGAAAGATTAAAAAACTATAATGCTTACATTTATAATAAAAGAGAAAATAATTATATTTAATATAAAAAAGAATAAGATATATATAGATAGTTAGAAATACTATCTTAATCATCATTAAATATTACTTTAATTATAATTAAGTTAGACTTAGATTCAGAATAACAATAATATCTTCATCAAGTTCTGGATTTATATAAAGATTTTTTTAATATAATCCAGCCTGATAGAACAAATATACTTTAATATAAAATATATTTGGAAGAAGAAAGACTTATCATTCTCTGGTTATATTATTAAAAATCATTCATAAAAAATATCTTTCTAAAAAAGAAAATTCAAAAGATGTTGAATAATGGAATAATATCTTCTTCTGATAGTTCTTGATTAGTACTAATAGTAATAGTAAGAAAAAAGAATAGGAAATTCTGATTGTGTGTGAATTACAAGAAATTAAATAAAATTACCAAGAAAGACTGATATTTTCTTTCACAAATTAATAAACTCCTAGACTTTTTCAAGAATATTAAATACTTTATCATCATAGATCTTGTTAGTGAATTCTGACAAGTAGAAATACATTCAAGAGATAGAGAGAAAATAATATTTATTATCAATAAAGAACTATTTCATTTTAATATAATGTCATTTGGACTTACAAACACTCTAGCTATCTTCTAAAGACTTATGAATAAAATATTTAAAGTATATATTAGAAAGTTTATAGTCATATACTTGGATAATATAACCATATACTTTGAAACTTGGGAAGAATATGTGATTCATGTACAAAAAGCTCTAGAAAAACTTTAATAGACAAATCTTAAACTCCAATCAGATAAGTATACTTTTGAGAAAAATCAACTATCTTTTTTAGATTATATTATAAAAAAAGATGAAATTCATCCTAATCTAGTCAAAATAAAAAAAGTGTAAGAATTTCCAGTACCTACCAACATCACATCATTAAAAAAATTTGTAGAACTTGTTTTCTATTACAGGAGATTTATCAAAGACTTTGTCAAGATAGTAACTCCTCTACATAAGCTATTCAAGAAGAATGAAGAATTCAGATAGACAGAAAAGCAACAGACAGCTTTTGAATCACTCAAGAAATATTTGATCTCATCATCAATTATCACATATCCAGACTTTACAAAGCTATTTACTTTTTTCACTAATATTTTTGGACTAGGATTAGATATAGTATTAGTATAATATAATAATAAAAAGAAAGAACACATAATTGTCTATGCCAGTAAAAGAATAAGTAAGAAAAAAAGTAAGTATACTATAACAGAACTAAAATATCTTGAAGTCATTTAGACAATCAAATTATTTAGATCTTACCTACTATTTGATATTCTATTCATGTTAATTACTGATTACTCAGCACTTAAATAATTAATCAATAAGTCTAATTCTTCTAAAAGATTAGCATATTAAATAATAGTCTTATGAAAATATAATTTTAAAGTTAAATACAAATCTAATAAAATCTATTTAAATATTAATTCACTTTCTAGAATATTACACATATCTATAAAAGAAAAAGATAAAACATAAATTTGAATAACTATATAGAATTATATAATTATCTTAATATACTAATTATATCAGATGAATTCTCAAAAGAAAAAAGGAAATGATTGCTGACAGAGACAAAGAAATATTTTATACAAAATTATAAACTATACAAATATAACAAAATTAGAATAATTATATTAGATTTATATTTTATTTTGCAGATTATTACTGCATCACATACTACACTATACATGACTTATTATATCATAATTATCCAATTATATCAAGAAAAGTCACATGATATATTTGAGTTATTTTAGTTATAGATAGTTTTTTTAGTAGAATTTCTCTTTTTTCTTATTCTATTAATTTAACTAGTGTATTACTAAATTTATATATATTATTTATAATCATTTATTTCTTTATTTATTCATTAATAAGTATCTTTCAGAGATATTATTATATAAGTATTATCTATTATTAATTTATTTATTTTATTATTATTAATTTTATGTAATATTAATTTATTATTTAAAGATACTATATCTATTCTATAATTTTAAGTATTAATACATTGAATAAAGAATAAGTTTTAAAATATAATCTCTTATTTGCTTTTGATTTAGTTTTCTATATGAATTCTATCTCAAATATAATATCATATCCTGACTTTTCTATGTGAATTATCTGAATATATTACATTATATAACTAGAAGATTACAACAAAAAAAATAAATAGGATATTAATCATCTATTATTAGTTATAAAATTAACAAAAATAGAATTAGTTCTTTATAATAGTTATTTAAATATTATCTTTAGATATTTTGATATTAAAATTACTTATAATCAAATAATAAGAAATTATTACTGGCTTCAGATATATAAAAATATAAATGCATATATCAAAGTCTGTGATATATATCAATAAAAAGAATGACTATGCAAAAATAACAAAATGATACTTATTCAAGTAAATACATCTTTTGAAAAGATTAAAATCAACTTAGTAGGATCTCTTCTAGTAACTGATAATGAAAATTATTATATTGTAGTTGCTATTAACTATTTCATTAAATAGGCAAAGCAAGACTAATTATTAATACTTCTACAAGTACAATCATCTTCTTTCTCTATAAAGATATAGTAATGAAATATGAATTTTTAAAAGAAATACTCAGTGATAGAAGAACTACATTCATTAATGAAATTATTAAAGAATTATTAGAAAAATATCAGATTAAACATAGATTTTCTACATTTTATCATCCTCAGACTAATAGACTAGTTAAAAAATTAAATTGAACTTTATGTACTTCACTATCAAAATATGTTCAACTTTATAAAAAAGATTAGAATCATTATCTATCTTCAATTCTCTTTGCTTACAGAATAATAAAGTAAAGAATAATCTTATATGAGTCTTTTCAATTAGTATATAATTAACAAACAATCACATCATTAGATATTAAATTAAAAGACTTTGATAATCTTACTTTTGAAGAAGCTCTTATCAAAAGAATATATGAACTAATTGATAAATTAGAAACTATACAAGAACTAGCTCTTAGTAATATTCAAGAGGAATAATTAAAATAAAAAAAATGGTATGACAAGAAATAAAAGTTAATAGTTTTTCGGATAAAACAGAAAGTATTAATGAAATGAATAAAAACTTAATACTAGTATTATGATAAATTTGATAAAAAATGGAAAGGATCATTCTACATATATAAAATATATGATAAAGAAGTATATAAACTTAGAAATAAAAATGAAAAAGTCTTAAAAAATTCATATAATAATGATCATTTAAAATTGTATATTAAGTTTAATAATTTAGAATTAATAATCATCATCAATAATTAAAAAGATTTATAAAGTAAATCTCTTAAAGTTAGAGATTCTGTAACTAATTATCTATTTATATGATATAGTAGATATGGTATAGTATATAGCATAGCCATAGTATGTGATATAATAATTATTGATCACTACTAAATTAGGTGAATAAGTAATTTTTATTAATTAATCTTATTTATAATTAATGCTATTTTTAGTTTATATTATTACCTATATTTAATCTTATTCTTTTATTAATTTAATCATATGTATTATATTTAATTTATAGTTTTAAATTAATAATTTTCTAATTAATTATTATTAATTTTCTTTCTTTTCTCACTTTAACTTTGAATAATCTAATATTTTACTAATTTTAAATTCTTTATTATTATGTATTTAATATTTCTTGTGATTATTCTTTTTAAATTTTATTTACTCTTGATTAAATTAAGTGAAATATCATGTTAGAAATAATTTATAATTAGCATAGCAAAAAAAATATTATATATAGAAAGTTAAGAAATGATTAAGAAGAATAATTAAATTTAATAGAAAGAATTAGTTACTGAGTTAAGAGTAGTTAATTAGTATTTTTCTTAATAAAATATATATTTTATTACATATCTTATCTTATTTTCTTCTTGCTCTATTAAGAGGGTATTTTATTAGAAGCAAATTTAAATAATTATCTTATTAATAAGATAATCATATTTTAGTTAGAAATAAACTCATATAAATTATCTTATTAAGAAGATAATCAGTCATATAATCTCTTAAAGTTATAAAAAGTAAATAATTGCTATTAATATAATTACTATTATCATTTTAAAATAATTATATATATATAATCTTAAAATGATAATAATATTATTTTATTATTTTTATGTAATTATTCTTTTTATTAATATATATCACAAATTTTAATATATGCATTTATATCTTTATATATTTGAGACCAATAATAATTTCTTATTATTTGATTATAGATAATTTCAATTTTAAAATATCTAAAAGTAATATCAGAATAATTATTATAAAGAACTGATTTTATTTTAGTTGATTTTATAACTAATAATAAATGATTAATATCTTATCTATTTTTTTTGTATAGCTTGTGATTTTAAATAAAATATTTCTTTAATTTTATTAGTAGTTATTTCTATTTTTTCTTTGAGAATTCATTAAATATTATTAGTATATTAAAATAATTATATAATTCTATATAATTATTCAAATTTATATTTTATCTTTTTCTTTTTTAGATATTGTTGTGATATGAACTTTTAGTAGAATATTAGTTAATTTTATTATTGGTCGCTTCATATCACAATAT
>CAJVPS010001417.1:0-15692 GCA_910591765.1 Ambispora leptoticha | reverse complement strand
TTGTCTTTTTACCTAATGAGTATATAGATTCGAGAGGGTATGACCGTATTAAGCTGTCAGCCGAATATTGTAGGCGAGGAGAAGGCATTTGCGTCTTGGGTGTTTTCGGCATTGGGTAGATCGAGATTTTTAGATGAGAAGCATTTGGATGCAGTCACCGGACTTTCAGGAAGTGGACCTGCTTTTGCTTGGTATGTATGTTGGAGGTGATTGATTGAATATAAGATTCTATCTAATGGCTCTCATCTTTCAACTTTATATGATAAGTGTTGTATTGGAAGCTTTAGCCGATGGAGGAGTAATGATGGGACTTCCTCGTGACGTTGCATTAGAATTAGCAGCACAAGGTGAGAACTTGAAACCTATCAAATCTATCCAGGTCTTTACTAATCTGTAATAATTGGCTCATACAGCTTTACAAGGAGCTGCACGAATGGTATTACAAACAGAAAAACATCCAGCCGAAATCAAAGATAGCGTGACTACACCAGCTGGATGTACCATCGCCGGGTTACTCACCATGGAAGACGGAAAGATTAGATCTACATTGGCAAGAACTGTTCAGGAAGCTACTAAAGTTGCATCAACTTTGGGAAATGTTCAAGCAAAATAGTCGATGACTTACTGTGATCCGTTTAACTCTTAGGATATTTCTGTGTATTTATATATTTATAAGCGGGATCCTGAGTTTAGAGTACTAGGATTGAATGGATTTTGGATGGATGATAAAAAAACCATTTTTGAGTGTACTTCATTAATAAATTTTTATATATAAACAATCTAATTCTTTTATTTAACCTATCATTCTATCTTCTGAAAGAAACAAATCACTAACAAGACTTTCTGACATTATTAGAATTAATAATTATATCTATCATAAGTTAGATTAAATAAACACGAATCTCTAAATAAATAATTAACAATAAAAAATAAATTAGTTTCCGATAATCAGCCAATCAATCAACTTTTTTACTTTTTCTCTTCAAATCTTCTCTCACTGCACTTGTCAAACGAACCCAACTGTCAAAAATCAAAGCACTCGGAATCACCGTCCAAAAGGCATTAGCAAATACGAAATACCCCCAATAATAATATGGTTCTGGACGAGAATGAGGACTTCCTTCAAATATTGTGGTCCAGTAGTATAGGATGCATCCGTAAATTTGGCCCATTGAAATTACAAATTGTAGAACGTATCGTGAAGGCCAATTTTGATAGATTGCCAGAGCAGTGGTGAATGAAAGTGGGCCCCAGAGTGTCTAGCAATTATTTTAATACGAATTTATACAGAGAAATAAAGTGATTAATGGAATCTGAAGTAAAAATATTCATGTGTTCCCAGTCAGTAGAAATGAAACATTATACTTACAGAAGTAATTCTTTCCATGTTCACAACAAACGCGTCCGCAGTCAAATATCTAGAGTCACTCAACGCATATTCTTTCCACATTTGACCAAACAATCCGTTATCTTGTTGCATAGTCTGATAGAAGGCGGCAAAGTATCCTTCGAAAAATGTGTGAATGAACCCACAAATCACAAACCATGTAAAGATTATTTTGTTTGCTGTAGAGACTTTATATTTGCTATTGAGGTTTGCTTGGTTTTGAGGATGAACTATGTTGTTGTTATAATTCTTTGATCTTGAGATTATTATTAGGCTGGAGCATATTATCAGTGATAAAACGCTGAGAAATACAGCCAGGATTGTGGTCATTGAAAAGGTTGGTTCTGTGTAGTTTGGAAGCTTTAAAAGGAACATTATTCCTTTTTAGAGAATGTCATGAAAGTAATAAAGCAAAGAGTAATAGGTTACCTCAAGGTTGGTCGGGTAATATGGATGAGAGGGAAGTGTGCTGCTCCCTATGTCATTTTCAACCTCTCCAAGGTTACCAGCGATTTCATCCCGTACATCATCACTGACTATCTCGCCCAGTAATACACTTTTAAACCGTGTATAAAGTGACTCGACCATATTTTTATATTTAAAGGTAATTTCACGCGACCGCTATACAGAAATATCTTGTCTCATAATAAGATCATTTTATAATGAAACGAAGATCACTACCAAAAATTTCCTATTTCATTTAAAGCAATTATGTAACATTTACACGCTTACATTTTAAGTTCTGTCAAAATAAAATTAAAATTTCTAAAAAAGTATGATACTCAAATTCTCATGTATTTCTCCATGGCAGGAAAGGTTATATGCTACACTTTTATCAATCTATTAAATGGTTGAAATTCCTTAAGAGGTGTATTAAAAGCCACCAAGCTCTTATTACATTATCTCTTTTTGGCATATCGAAAAGTTCCTCTTGAGTGTCTACAATTGATGATATCATTTTGTATCACATTGGTTTGAAGTATTTCCGTAAAAATTTTTTGTGACTCAGAACAGATCATAATTCTACCACCGAGAGTGTTTTTTTACCTTTAATTATGTTGTGTGTTCAGAAACGAATTTTTGGCGCCTTTAATGGTGGAGCTTCTCGCTTTTTCTCTAGCTCGGCTGTTTCGGTGAATTTGTTTTTTTATGTCTTGGAATTTGCTTTATTTTTCACATTTTTAAGTTTCACGTTTCACATTTCTATTAATTAGAGTAATTGCTTGTTTATTTACATTCGTTATTAAACCGCATTAATTTAGAATTCTGCAAAAGTTGCCATACTCGGCGCTTCTGGTGAGTTTGTTGCTTGGCAAAAGAATTTTCTGGTTTTCCTTTCGTACTATTTGAATCCTTTCTACCTGTCAATATTCTTATAACAATAAATCCGATATCACCCAAATAATCGTAAAATCCCATTATTGATAATAATAAAAAGGTGGTATCGGCCAGCCTCTTTCTCTATTACTTAAACACAACGAACACATTTCCACATTATCGCTCTACGATATTGTTAATACGCCCGGTGTCGCTGCTGATTTGAGTCATATTAACACAAAGAGTAAAGTATGCATGTGTTTCCTTTTTTTTTTTTTGGTGTCATTCCCATTAAACATTAAGAAGATCGAAATTAATTAAAACTTTTACCGCTTAACTGTCAAATCAAAAGGTCACCGGTTATATCCCTGAAAACGATGGTTTAAAACATGCAATCACTGGCGCCGATATTATCGTCATTCCAGCTGGTGTCCCTCGGAAACCTGGCATGTCGCGCGATGATTTGTTTAATGTATGAGTCCATGCTTACGAGAATTTTTTATGGTTGATTTATAATGTCATGCATGTGTTTTTGATTTGATTTCATAATAGACAAATGCTGGGATTGTTAAAGATTTGGCGGAGGCTGCAGCAAAGTAAATTTTATACCAAATCATTTAAAGAAATAAACAAATAAGCTTATTATTAACTGGCATTTGATACGATTATTAGATATGCACCGAAAGCATTACTAGCAGTCATATCAAATCCTGTAAATTCAACTGTTCCAATTGTCTCGGAGGTATTCAAAAAACATAATGTGTATGATCCAAAGCGGTAAGTTTTTCGTTTTCTTCATTCCTTCAATACATGACAAAATTAAATCATAAAATCTGTGTCCATTGCTAAACATTTCGAATCCCACGCAAATTTGAACTTGCGCGTAAAAATAGTATTTTCGGTGTGACAACTCTTGATGTAGTACGAGCGTCTCGATTCGTCTCTGAAATTAAAAATACAGATCCTAAAGACGAAAAAATTACCGTGGTGGGTGGTCACTCTGGTGTAACCATCGTTCCATTACTCTCTCAACTTAACCACTCGTTCACCGACGAAGAATACAAAGCTTTGACTCATCGAATTCAGAATGGTGGTGATGAGGTAGTTAAGGCTAAAGCTGGTAAATGTTAAGGATGATAAATATATTATTTTGTTTTTTTTTTAATGGGTTAATGAGGTGATTTGCTATTGATTCGAAGATTCTACTAATAAATATTATAACTTCTTTAAATAATAAAATAGGCGCAGGATCAGCAACCTTGTCAATGGCCTACGCTGCTTCACACTTTACAAACTCTTTACTTCGTGCTCTTCATGGTGAAAAGAACGTAATCGAACCAACCTATGTGAGATCCGAGCTTTTCGCGCCGGATGGTATCGAATATTTCGCATCAAATGTCGAATTAGGGCCAAATGGTGCCGAAAAAATATTCACTCTTGGAAAACTTTCGGATTATGAAAAAGAGTTGATTAATGCCGCGTTACCGCAGTTGAAAAAGAATATTGAAAAGGGAGTGAAGCTTGTTGTTGGATGATTTGATCATTGGAGGAGAATATAATCTTAAATAAAAAAAATGAATTCGAATTTTTGCATGAGTTACGTATTTAAGTTAAGGGATGGTATGCATAATCGGTATGGATGATCAGATGTGTCAGCCGTTACTATGTTTCACCGTTTTAGTAGCAAAATAACCCTGTCTAATCCTTTTCCGTAGTACATCATACTGTATTTGCCCAATCACACCGTTTATTTGTATTACTGTTAGTATTTAAAATTCACTGATTCCGACGATCTGTGTTTACCTCTTGCCTGACCCGATCGTCGAACGGAGAATTTTCTAATTATAAGCATACGCTTTTTTCCTTTTCTATTTATATACTCACAATACTAATATTATTTTAATTTCTATCTAACTTGGTAACAAAATGATAAATTATTGGTGGATTCAAATAATTTTTAGCCAGTTTGAAATGAGTGTGTTCGTGATCATCTTTTCTTTTAAAGGTAATAATTAAATTCGGAGTCAACGTGTTTGTACTAGGCATCAACAGATCCAAGCAAATAATTTAACGCAAACCGTTTATTATCGTATTACGAATTAATATATTTTCATCTTTGGTGATACTAAGAAATACAATTGGAAATTTTGGGTTCATTATTATGCAATCTTGTGGGGGACAACGATCACTAAAGTAAGCAATCCAACAAAGGTCATTCTGTTACTGCATCAAAGCAACGCAGAGTATAACGATAGCTCCTAAATTTACGTGATTGATACGCACATAATCATAAATAAATTTTTAATATCTAACGCTAATAATAAATAAATAAATAAATAATAATAAAGATAAGTAACAAAAATAGTCACCTCCTAACTTTATTTTTGAATATTAATAGTACGTAGATATTTTTTCAGCCCAGACAAAAAAAGCACTTAGCCTGTGTGCTTGCGCCTCCCAACAACAAAACAAAAAATTAAAATATCCCTTTCCTCATTTCCGTGTATATGATTATTTACTATTTGAACCCACAAAAACCTTTGACGATTTTTAGAAACGAAAACATTAACGCTAATAATAAAAAAAAAATAATTCTAATTGATAACAAAAAAAAAATTATAATACAATATAATAATAACAGTGGTAAATAATAATAATAATAGTGATAATATATAATAATATAATATATATTGCTTCTATTGTTGTTTTTAGCCATAGAATTAGTCATAGAATAAACCAGAGCCTCAATGAATTCACCAACAACTTCTTCGCATCAAGTGCACCCAGAACCCATCAGTGTTGAACACGATGGGGCTCCAGAAAAGAATAATGGTGGTGGCGGCTTTTTTGATAGTACATTAAAAATGGCAGGATATCGTAAAAGACGGTTTGGGAAAATTCCTGAACCTGTGATAATCCCTCCACCAAATCCATCAATCACAACTTCGTCACCGGTTAGTCCGGCAAAGAGTGATAGTTGCCTCGATTTACCCTCGTCCTCTCCTCGTACTCCATCAAGTCCAACCAAAAGATTTGTGTTGAAACCGATTAATGCCTTGGCTGCCGCATTACAGAGAACTTCGCTTACCGGTCTTACAGGAAGAAATAAATCAGCCACAACATTGAAAGTACCAAAGTCTCCACAATCACCCAAAGGAAATCATTCTTCTTCGCCTTTGTCATCTTTTGGGAAAATAATTTCACCTGGATCACCAACCAATAAATCATCGCCCCAATTATCTAAACCACCGAAGTCTCCAAGAATATTGCATAGAAAAGGAAGTGGTAGTTCTCTTAAAAAAAGTGGATTGGATAGTCCAACAAGATCTGTTACTGACTCGATTCTCGCCCCTATTAAGGATATTAACAATAATTCATCGACTGCAGCACAACAACAAAATTCCGGTGGTAATGGAAACGTGACAAGTGGATCAAATTCAAAATCATTTTTCTTTCAAAAATCCCCATTTAACTTATCAATTAATACCTCTCAAACTTCAGCGCCGAAATCACCATCGAAACTTAGCAAATTTAATCTAAGAACACAAAAATCTGCTCACGGATCATCATGCAGGAAAGCAATGCCAATCTCACCTCTTGAACTCGGTGAAAAATTACGTGAATTTTTTTTACCACCTACTTCTAATATCACATCTAATAATAATAATAATAATAATAATAATCATAGTGGAACTGATCAAAGCAAATATAATATTGTTAATAGTAAAGCACACAAAATATCACCAAAACCAATTCTTATTGATGTGAGAAATCTTGCATTATATCAAGACGCTCATATTCGAGACTCATTTAATGTTAATCTCCCTACATTGCTTATTAAACGGTATCGTCGTGGAAATGTTAGTAATTTTTCATTGGATAATTTTATAACTACTCCCGAAGGACGAGATAAATACCTAGATATTATACAAGAGGATGGTGGTAAAAATGCACATGATGTCATCGTATTTGATGAGACTATGGATGAATCAGATAAAGATAGCCCTGGATGGACCTTATTGAGTGTGTTGGAACGTGCGATGTTGACTTCACTTGATTCAACATCATCAGAGAATGTTAATGAATCTTGTGAATTATTAAAAGGAAGAGTTTATTGGCTGAAAGGAGGATTTGAAGCCTTCAAAAATTGGGATAAAGAGAAAATATTCGTGACAGACGGATTAGAATTAGAATCATGGCCACTTGCGTCTTGTTCATCTTCAATAAAAACTCAGGATCAAAATAGCTGTAGTAATATACCAACTCATAATAACAATACGGAAAATGCATCATCATTTAACGATTATGAGATTTTTGGTAATGGGGAAGGAGCACCAAATCTAGTCAGAAGAGATTCACTATTCTCAGTTAATACTGAGAGAAGTTCATTGAGACGTAAATTAAGTGATCAAAAAGAAATACAAAAACAACCTTCAATCGAAGAAAATCATAATAACGAACATCAATCACAACCATTATCATTACAACCAACAACAGATTATCATCATAATTATAATGATCAGCAACAACAGCAATCGCAGAAATCCTCTCCTAAACAACCATCAGATATAATTAAATCACGGAGAGCTTCAAATGGATTGCAATATCTTTTTGGCCCTTCAGGTGGAAGTTCACGAAATGGTAATTTTTTTAATAAAAGCTTTCTTTATTATTAATTCTGTTATAATGATTATTTATTTGGATTTTTTTATGAAATATTTCTTAGTTGGAGAATGTCCGCCGACTCCTTCAGATCCAAATCGACAACGTTATTCATTATTTGATGATGATAATTATAATGTGGATCCTAATGAATGCTCACCAAATACTCCAACCTCACCATCACAAGTTACACATCCTGAAACCGTTTTCATAGTTTCCACAATTCTTTCGGATTTTCTGTTCCTCGGACCAGAGATTACTAAACAGGAAGAAGTGGATGAATTGAAAGAAAAAGGTGTAAAAAGAATTCTAAATATGGCGTATGAATGTGAGGATGTTTTGGGATTAAACCGACAATTTGAGAGCTATCTAAAATTGAATATTAAGGATTCGGTTGAGGAAGACGTCGAAAGTGGGTTAAAAATTGCAATTGACTTTATAGGTAAGTTTGAAATGCCAAGAATTTTCGCCAATAATTATGTTTACCATTATTAATCAAATAAATATTTTTATTAAAAGATAAAGCGCAAAAAGATAATGCATCGGTTTACGTGCACTGTAAAGCTGGAAAATCTCGATCAGTCACCGCGGTATTAGCATATCTCATAAAATCACGTCGTTGGACCCTAAAGGATGCCTACGACTACGTAATGAAACGGAGACGAGGAATATGTCCAAATATTGGATTTGTGGCTGAATTGATGAGATTAGAAGAAAATGTATTGGGCGTACGCCGCTCAAATTTCAACTCAGCAACTTCTTCCTCTTCATCACCATCATCAAAGAATCAGGAATACGAGATGGAAAGGCGAGGAAGGGATGATAGTACTATTATTAATTCGTCAAATGAGGGCACACAACCACCTATAAAATTACCAAAGACTGCCTTTTTTTAATTAGATTGACATGGAAGACAACATGGATGAATTGACTGATGAACAATATAAAAAAATTGACGTAGAGTCAATTACCAAAAATTCTGTAAGAACATCTTTTTTGCTTTTTGGACGTAGTTTGTTGGATTATTTATTTTTTTTATTTATTTTTGGGTGCATTTTTTATGAGAATGCACAATCTTCAATGTATTATATTTATTTTTTCAATTTCCTTTTTTTTCTTTTGAAATGAAAGAGACATTGATTTCCGTGTGTTTGGTGAGTACTTCATCAAATTAAAAATTAAAATTATAAAATTTTTGTCATGAATTTTCATTTCTCGGTGATTTGATAATTGATATTTTAAATTGGGATTAAAAAATTGAACTGATGCTGGTACTGCTGCTGCTGCTAAAAGAAATAAAACATCATTCGTGTTTGATTTATTAATTAAATAAGAGAATTCTTAAAAATCAAAAATGGAAATTTTTAATGCGAGAATAAATATCATGTCATGTGATAGGGCTTAGGATATTCTATACCCCCCTTCAAAATAGTATGTTGTGCTAGAGCAAGGGGGATATATAATGTATATTTAACAATTCAATGCTGCACAAAATTCTAAATTTCCATTTTTCTTCATTGCAAATGATGGAAAACGAGGATAATATACTTTTGAAAACATTTAATGAAGTAGAGTATGATAATAACACTAATAATAGCACAAAATCAATAGATTGTAATAGTAGTAATAGTAATATAACAATACGACGTGGTAGTACTTCACATATAACATCAAACATATCAAGACAGCATAATGAAGTGGGCGGAGGAAGAGGAGGAATACGTTCATCAGATTCCCTAGCAAATTCAAATTTAATGATAACATTACCATTAGGTGAAGATTCCACCATTACACTAGATCGTTCTCCAAACGCGGTGCAAAATTTTCTAATAGAACAAGAATTAAAACAACGATCAAATAGTATTTCGTTGCAAACCGCCCTCACCAATTTATCCTATATTGCGATATGGTATTTTTTCTCGACCGCTCTCTCGTTCTATAATAAATATTTGATGGGAAAGCATAAATTTAACTTGAATTTACCGATATTGGTGAGCGCATTGCATTCTGGCATGCATTTTTTGATTACTTCGGTGTTGATGCGTGGAACATGTTCTGCGGTGTATCGAAAGTCATCGATGGAGAGTAGCGGTAAGACATTAGTGTCGAGACAAAGTTACATGTCTAGAGTGGTGAGTAAATTTGCATGCGTCTAAGAGTGGAAGAGTGATCATACAAGATGACGTGATATTTATATTTATGATTATTCTATATCTATCGGTCGCTTTGATTGATTTATTGAATAATTAGTTTTGAAGGAAAGGAAACATCTCAAAATGGATTTTTAATAATACTAGTCCCCCCACACCCGAATTATTATCATTTCGTTTTTCATTATCTACACAAAATGCACAAAATACACAAAAAAACGCGTAAAAATATATGCACATATAATAAATAGGTTCCAACTGCTATTGCTGCAGCACTCGAAATATGTATGTCTAATGCTTCACTAGTATTTATCACTCTAAGTTTTTACACAATGGTAAGGATCTAGTGCTATGTTATTTTGATCATTTCATTAACTAATCAAATAATCTTCAATAAATAATAGGTTAAATCGTCAAGTCCAATATGGGTATTAGTATTTTCATTCATTTTCAGATTAGAGCAGCCACGACTCATTCTCGTAGCAATAATCTTAATAATAAGTTTAGGCGTAGTATTAACAGTAGCCGGCGAGACCAAATTCAATCTCGCTGGCTTCATATTAGTACTCGGATCCGCAATAATAAGTGGTCTTCGATGGTCAATAACACAAATGTTATTACAAAAAGAAGAAGGAATCAACCACCCAATTGCCACACTCTACTACTTATCACCAATAATGTGCTCCATAATGACCGTTCTTTCGCTGATTATCGAAAACCCGTTTGCTCAATTCGCCAATTCACCACATTTTCGTGATGCCGCTACTTCATTACATACATTCGTGTTGATGTTGTCTGGTGGTTTTTTGGCATTTTGTATGACTATCGCGGAGTTTGCTCTTATTAAAAATACGAGTACGGTGACATTGTCGGTTGCCGGGATTAGTAAGGAACTTTTGATTATTGGGTTGTCGGTTCTGATTAATCATGACAAGTTGACAAATATCAATCTACTTGGGTATGTTTCTTTGTGTGTGCAATTATTTAATCCACCATCTTGAAGGTCTATGAATTAACCGCTTTTATTATCTGTTAATATTACTAGGTTAATTATATCCATATTTGGAATTGCCGCGTATAATTATTATAAAATACGAAAGAACGATATTAGCGATCGAAAAGTCAAATACCAACAATTGTCATCACAAAAAAATGAATTATTTGATTAGTATATTGTACTTTATTTTTTGCTTTCATACTATTAACGTTTATGTACAATCGACTCGCTGCGGTATAGATTCGAGATCTACGAAAATTGCTACTAATACATATGGGGTGTTATTTACATAGTCTTCCAATCAAAAAAGATCTTCAGGACAATAATCATTTTGGAATGTGATATTTTCCCAAATAACAAACTTCTATGGAATAGGGCTTGGGATTGATCATCTTTAGGACAATCAATTACCAAGTGAAATCATGATCTTTTGAAAACAGTTACATAGTCACAATTAATATGATGCAATTCATCATCAGTGTTATAATGATGCAAAATGATTACAAGCATTAATACAATGTGTATCACCCTAATAAACTCGATTAGTAAAGTCTGGTTCTAGCTTAAAACTTTTTGGTTTCGACTCTGTTTACCTCTAAAAAAAAAAAAACCGACAAAACTATTCACAAAATCAGCTATTATATAATAGCTCGAATATACTCTTGTCAAACATAGATTTTATAGAAAATACATACACGTCTGAAAAGTACTATGCCGGATGTGATTTCAAAAGAAGACAAAAAACAAAATAACCAGAAAAAAACTGAGCCACAAATAGAGCAAGAAACTGAAGCACATATAGATTCTGAAATTAGCTTAGACACAGCCGAAGAAGAGAAAACGTCGGATTTCTCTGATTTGGAAACTTTGACGACAAAAAAAACACTCTTGCAGGCAAATCAAATTATAGAACAATCCGAAACTAGAATAAGTTATAATAATAATAGCAGCATTAATAAAAGTAATAATAGTAGCAATAGTAATAATAGTAATAGCAATAGTAATATAGACTGTTTATCAAAGATATCAGAAAATTTAACAAATCCTCAAGTTGAAGAGGATCCTAAAACGATTATAGACGTTCCTAATATCTCTAATTCAGAAATTTTGGCCACAAAAATGACTGTTTCTCCTGCGTTACCTCCAACTTCTATCAATGACAATAATAAGAACAACAGTAGTAGTAGTAGTAGTAATATGAATAATAAGAATAATAATAATGATGATAATGTTAATAACAATAATAACAATAACAGTAATCCTTTATCAAAACCAGATAGAAAATCACGATATATGCTATTCTCCTCTCTGATGAGCAATAGTAACAATAATAGTTCAACGCCGTCGATTGCCTCGTCTGCTTCAAATACTGACAGCTCGGGAAAAAAGAAAAAATCGTCGTCACTTGAAGCTCCGACAGACAATTCTGGGTCTTCGAAATTTAGATTATTTAGAGTCTGGGGTAATAACCAAGATTCTGAATATAAAGCTTTAGAGAAGGCTCTAGGAAGGTAATTACAAGATCGGGTGCGAGAGTGTGACATATTTTAGTTTTTCGTTTTCATATGCTAATCTAATTTCCGTTTATTATTTTTTTCGAAATATATAGATTCCAATCAAAAGATCGTTATAAAGTTGATATTCTAAAAACTCTTGTAATTCCATGGCTAAAGAAAAATAATTCAAGTAAATTCCTTTTCGGATTTTGTGTATTTTATTATTTAATGTTAATTTATTTTTATAATTTTATTAGTAAATGTCGCCGATAAATATCTTCAACACGGTCGTATGGTATTACTGAAATGGTGATGATTTATTTTGGATATTGTAAATTGCAAAATTAAGGGATTTGTTATATGAATGATTGAATTTTATTTTTTTACTATTAATTTGACAGGTGGAATATTTTAATAGCGAATTTACCGAATGCGGCGTACACCGATCGTACCTTATATTTCGAATGTATATTAGCTTTGATGACGAGGTATTTTTTATAGATCAAAACATATATTTATACGTGTATTCACCCAATTCGTCTTACTCTTTTATACCTGAATCAACTATTATACTGATTCTTTTTTTCATAATTAATCAAAAGGCACGAATTCGAAGAATTTGGCAAGTTTGATATTATATTAATTTTATGATGTTTGAGAAAGAAAGGGAGAATAAAAGCAATCACTATAATTATCATGAGAACATTTTATTAATCTAAATTAAAAAAACAGATTGGATAGGTCCATTACCACAATCCGATCGAGGAGACTCGTATAATGGAATTCCGATAGAATCAATCATATCGTATCGTGGAGCTTTATTATCAACGCTTAGTTATGCCATTGATCGATTAAATCAAAAGGGTGTTTACTCGAACGTGATTTCTTTTTGTGCTCGGGTGTTAGGTAAATAATTAGTGATGATTAATAAATAAATATTTTTTTTTATTATTCAGTTTCTTTTTTTTTATAATTATGTGTTTAATTTTTTTTATTTATAGCATTATGTTTCTTTAAAATTCCAAGCGTTGGGTTTGCCTTGTTGCAAGGATTACCGGTTAAAAAGTTGCATATTAAGAGAATGTTAACGGAAACTGTCGGAGATTTTGAATCGAAGTAATTAGAATTCTTATTATATGAAATTTGTAATACCTGAAAGAATATTTTCATTTTAACATTTCAAATACTTGATAGTGAAGTATGGATTAGAAAACAGAACGAAAAAATTCTACCAATATTTCCCGATCATCTTAATATTCTTTGTTTTTCGAATTTACAATCGTGGTGGCGACAATTTGAAAACGCGAAAAAAATTTTGGGTGAGCCGCCTATTGAGATGGCTGGTAATTGGATAAGAAGGTATAGATAAAATAATGCAATTTAAACAAGTCAAATGAGTTTAACTGCTAAGATTTGCTCTGTCTGATTTTATATCTAATTATTATTGATTAATAGATGGCAAAGCGATGATAGCGAATTATTTTTCTCGTTTTACAAACATTATCATGTTGTTCTGAAAAATTACCTATCACCACACCTTTCCTCATTAGCAACATCAACCACAGCGACGACATCACCGTCATCAAAGTTTTTATCAAATCCCGTGAATTATATTACAACACCGGGTTATTTACACTTATCTGCTTTTTTCCTAAACAAAATAGAATCTTTAGTACATCGTAATATACACACCATCACCACTGTAATACAGTTTGAGCATCCCCGTAATGTGTCTGGTGGTGCTATGGCAGGTGCTGGTGGTGGTAATTCTATGACAGGTGGTGGTGTTGGAAGTCAAATGTCATCGAATGGAGGCGGAGGATCACCTAGTTCTATTAATCCCAATGCTGTTGCTATTGGAATGGGAACATTTAACGGTAATGGTAATGTTAATGGTAATGGAAAACCAAAGGTTCTTGAAATGGCTGGACGTAGATTTGTTGAGACACTTGTCTCAATTGTGGAGCATGACATATATGAAGATATGTGCAATCATTGGATAAAAGCTGTTGTGAAGAAAACAAATATGTATGATGTAGAAGGCGTATTTTGTAAGTACTTCTCTCTCTTGTTTTATATGTGAATAAATATTTAATATTATTTATTATAAACAGGTCTGCTAGATTTCCTCGACACGTTAATAATGGAACTGGATGGAAGGTAAATACGATTTTTTCCAATTATTTTACTTTATTTAAATATTAATTTTTTATTTTTTTATTTTTTTCATAATTTTTAAAAAATAATGATAAAAAATAATTAAATAAAAATGTATTATTCATTTTTTTTTTGATAGAATTTATAATTATTTTTGTTTATTATTCTATATATTATATAATATATGTATATACGAAAAAATTATAAAAATAGGGATAGTATAGATACATCCAATGACCATCAAATCCCTGACAATATAAACATAAATTTTTCCACCTCATTTTCTTCCATCAGTTCATCTTCCTCGTCTAGTAGCGCCGGTGGACTAATTAACATCCTCGACATACCATTTTATCTCTCGTTAATCAAGTTACTTCTGAGCAAATCTGACCACACAATCACCCTTTTACGTACCCTAAGTTTTATATATACCCATTTCTATTTACTCACCTCGAAACCAAGTTACCTCGATCAACTGGTTAAAGATTTATTATTGGGGGAAGAGATGTTTGAACGGTTATTTTGCCATTGGTCGCGGAATGTGCGCATTTATTTTATACGATTGTTGATTTGGCGCGTCTCGAGGGTTGCCGGCGGGGCAGGTCTTGCTGGAGTTGGTAATGGATTTCTTTTTGGAAATGGTGAAGGCATAAGAGCAGGCATTTTCGAGGAGGAAATACAACGAAAAAAGAAGGAACCAATTGACAGTGCTGTGTCTTTTGACGCTAATGTTGAAGAGAGTATTATTGAGTAAGTAATTGACTTGTATATATTTAATTTTCTTAATTTTTTCTTTCACTTGTGTTAAATTTATATTACAAACTTATTTTTATATCTTCACTGATAAATTAATCATATAGTATTGTATTATTTACATTGCAAAGTCGAATTGAAAATATACGACTTTGTCATGAATTCTTTTCTAACTATGTTGCTGATAGTAAAAGTAATGGAGATGCTTTAGGAAAGGGTGTTGAAGAAGAAATGAAATCATGTTCATCTTCATCATCAGCATCCTCGCCAAATAATAGTAATAATAGCACAGCTGTTACCGGTGAAGAAAATGGCGAATCAGCCGCATCAACAGAAAACACCCATGATAAAAGACATTCATCTATCAATAATAATTACACTTCTAACACTAATAATGACACAAAAAAAGGATCGAGTTCCTCATCATCATCAACTTCTTCATCAACTCATACGGCCACCTCTTCTAAATCCTCCCCAAACAAAAATCAACCGGAATTACAGCAACTGCCACCAGAAACATCCGCATCCCCCACACCCTCTCGCCAAAATTCAAATCAAAAAAAGAAAAAGAAAGTCAAAGATTTGATTGCCATGCAACCTTCTGCATCCGCATCTACATCTGGTAAAAATCTTTCTTCAGCCGCTTGTCTCTTTCGTTGGATGCTTCCAACTCCTTCATTGTCATCATCATCAAAGAATTTTCGTCACTCTTATCCCAATTATCACAAACGTGGATCGAGATTATCCACATATAGTAATAACACAAATAATAA
>CAJVPS010001416.1:0-15697 GCA_910591765.1 Ambispora leptoticha | reverse complement strand
TATTTATTTAAATTATATAAAATTTTAAATATATATACTTGATAATTTAGTAAATAAGTTTACTTAAGATTAATTTGCAAAATAATAATTAAATTTATTTATATAATTTATTTAAGTTTTCTATTATTAAAATTCTCAATTTTAAAAATATAAATTATAAAAAATTTTAATAAGCTAAGTGTTTAAGTAGTCTTAAATAAGCTATTTATTATATTCTTAAGTATATATATTTAAATTTTTATATTATTTAAATAAATATTTATGAAAAAATTAAAAATTATGATTTTTTTTGTAATATACTATATTTCTATGTAAATAGCTAGTCTTATTTATAATTTATATGAGAAAATTATTATATTCAATTAATAAAAATTATATTATATCTAACAATCAAGAATTAATATTTCAATTAATATTTTAGTTAGAACTCCTACTCCAGTTCTATCTTTATCAATCTTAATCTTAATTAAAGATGATATTATAACTTGATCACAATTCTCTAATTAACTATCATAAGTCATAATTAATTAAGATAATATCTCTATTTTTGATGAAAGTAATAAAACTTTTATCAAATAATTTATTAATCTGAATTATCATACTTTTTAAGATATAAATCAATAAATAATTGATTAAAAAGTCTCTCTCTTTCTATTTTAATTTTTTTAATTAGATTCACTTTAATATATTATTAATTAATTTCTTTAATTAGTTTCTTGTTCTATTAGTATTTATCTAATTTACAAAAAATTCTTTATCTTGAATAGAATCTGTCTTGAATGATCATTTTTAAAATTATTTTTATAAAGAAAATATTAAAAAGTTATTATCTTTTTAATGTAAGATTAACTTTAGATGTAAGTATAATTCTTAAATTATTAAAAATATATATTTTTACTAAGAATTATGATATTAAAAGCTTCTTTATAATATATTAACAAGAATATATTCTTCTACTAAGATTTATTAAAGATTATTTCTAAAGATAGATAATAATAATATTTATAAGATAATTAGCTAGAATATAATTTAATTTTAAAATATAATTTAAATAAAGAAATAATAGTTAGTTATTAATAAGATAAAATAATAGATCTTAATTAAATTTATTCTACAAGAAATATTTCTTAGAATTCTTTTTACTATAATTTATTAAAATATAATTTGAGAACTAAACTTATAGAACTCAAATACTTAAGAAAACTAAACTAATTAATTAATTAACTAACTAATTATTTGATTTTTTTACTAGTTAAGATATATTACTTTTATATATTTTAAAAATTATATAAATAATACTTTTATTATAATACTTATACTATTTTTGCTATGATCTAAATATTATTTTAATTAATATCATAATATTAATTTTGTTATGATGGTATTATTAATTTTACTATGATAATTTTGCTAACTTTACTATGATAATTTTATTATAATTATTATACTTGCAAAATAATCTATAAATATCTGTAAATAATATTTTTTATAACTAATATTTAATAAGATATAAATAATTAATTATTTAATCATATTATGATATGAAATAATTAATAATAAATAAGTAATTAATATTCTACCAAAAGTTCATATCACAATAATATTTTAAAAATTCATATTTTAATTATAATACTTATTACTTTTATTATATTTTAAATATTAATTTAATTAATATTATAATACTAATTTTATTATAATAATTTTACTAACTTTATTATAATCTATATATATATATAAAATCTTTTATAAATATTTATAAATAATATCTTCTTTAATAAAACATAATTATTTAATTATTTAATAATATTATAATATGAATTAACTAATTAAATAATATTCCTAATAAAAATTCATATAATAATAATACAAAATTTAATATATAAATATCATTATAAAATAGAATAAGCTACTTATTAATAAAACTATTGATGTTGTTGCCATTGTTGCAAATATTATAATTTTTTTATAAATAAATTAATATTATTTAACAAATTTTTTATCAACTAGAATCTTCCAGTTAATAAAACAGAACAAAAGTATCAGAAGATTGTTCTGTGAATAAACTAATATTATTTGATATTATTTAACAAATTTTTTATCAACTAGAATCTTCCAGTTGATAAAACAGAACAAAAGTATCAGAAGATTGTTCTGTGAATAAACAAATTTTTTATCAACTAGAATTTCCAGTTGACAAAACCAGAACAAAAGTATCAGAAGATTGTTCTGTGAATAAATTAATATATTCCAGTTCTTAATTGTTTTACTGGAATATTAAATCTTTCGTATTCGCTAATTTGTGAAATTGATATTTGGCATAAAATGCCACGTATTTTATAAATTTTTTGAATATTTTCCATTTATGAATGAAATGTGTGTCTTTGAAAATAAAAACAGCGATAAAACCGTCTTGGATGAGGAAAATATTTTTTTAAATATATGAATAATTAAGAGGGCGCGGAATATAAGGCTTAGAGAGGCTTATACTTTCCGGAAAAGGCTGTTTTCTAAGCACCAGCGAAAATATGTCGTTTAAATAAGAATGATGAGTCGTGATAGTGCTAACGCGAGAGATAATAAATTCCACAAGAATTTATTGAATAGCGAAAAACGAATAAAAGCTTTTTTGTGATAATTAAAATTCAGAAAAAAAAAAGAACCGGCTATATAGAATATCAATATAGTAATGGCTGACCACACGCTTAATAATATGTATGAATAATCCAGGCGTAGGATCTTTTACCACATTCATTTAGCGATAGTCTTTATAGTTATTCCCACAATTATTCATAGTATTCATAACTTCATAACGATAAATTTGGTATAAGTAGCACAACAGTGTAACCTTTATTTTTACGTGTCATAGAAATGCGGTATGTTTATAAAAGAGACTCGTCAAAGAAAAATGTCAAAAAGCAAACGAAAACGACGCTAATACTATGAACGGCATTGACGAGCAGCCAGAACTAGAGGAAAAATTGGTCTGTAAAAACTGTTCTATTGAGAACACTCGAGATAATATTCGTACAAGGTTTTTATAATTCTTGAAATTTTTGTCTTTAAATCGCGACTTTTCAGTAAATTTATTAATTTTTTGCTATAGGGGATATCTTCCAATAGAGAATTATGGCTTAATTGGAAATTTACGAACAGTCGCCCTTTGCGGAACTGATGGCTCAATTGATTTTTTCTGTTATCCAAAATTTGATAGTCCTTCGTTATTTTTGCGTTTATTGGATAGTGAAAAAGTATCAATCAATTAACATAAGTTTTTTAATCAGTTTGTGTTTCAGCATCAAATTAAATAATAATAACATTACCAATTATTACGCTAAAGGGAGGTCATTTCTCAATTACACCAAAATCACACACCAGCAACAAACAACAATATCTACCAAGCTCCAATATACTATCCACGAGATTTCTATCTGACGAAGGAGTCAGTCAAATAATAGACTACATGCATATTCCAGAGAAGGGTCAACGACTCCAACTAAAACCACTTCAACCATGGCTCATAAGAACCTTGGAAGTTGTTCGCGGTCAAGTTGACTTTCAACTGGAGTTATTCCCGGCGTTTAACTACGCCTTGGACTCTCACACGACCGAAATTGTTGACTACGCGGTAGATTCTTCACTTGTTCAGGATCTTCTCGAAGAGGAAGTCCCGTCGTTGTCCGTTGTTGGTGAAAAACGTGTTTGCTTCAACTCGAAAGATTTGAAAATTGATCTGAGGTTCATCTGTAAACAAGGTGATATCGGTGAAAATGAGTTGCCAAAACTTGATTTAAAGATTGTTAGTAGGGATCATTTTAAGGGACCTGGCGTTGTTACGGAATTCACGTTAAAAGAAAATCAACAAATCATTTTTATTCTTCGCGAAATTCCTGATACGATGAATTCAAAAGCTTATCACAAAAATTTGCCGTTGAGGCTTATCGATCCGCCGTTAACGATGCCATTAATGAAAGCACTATTTCGTCAGACGTCAAATTTCTGGCAGAACTGGATTAGTCATTCTTCTTATAAAGGTCGTTGGCGAGAGAATGTTAATCGCAGTGCGTTGACTTTAAAGTTATTGACTTATGAACCGGTCTGTGATTTATTTTTGTTTATTACTTTCTTGATTTTACAAGAAAAAAAGTCTCTTAATTTTCTTTATTGGTTGACTATGTTTGATCTCAATTATAGACAGGGGCCGTTGTTGCATCTCCTACATTTGGTCTACCTGAAGGTAAAAAAAAATTCAACCGGATTTTGTATAACTTTTATGCCATTAATTTCTGATTAATTCTAAAAAGAAATCGGCGGTCCTCGGAATTGGGATTATCGATATACTTGGGTAAGGGAACGAATATCTAAATCAAGATTTTTTGTTGAATCTAAACTAAAATATTTTAATAAGGTACGAGATAGTGCATTTACGGTATATGCATTAATGCGTCTTGGAATGACCGAGGAAGCTAAACATTACATGCAATTCATGGAAAAAAGATGTTTAGATTTGGTGAGTTACTTTTACTTATTTAACATAGAATAACACTAATTATATTAACTACGTACAAAATAATTACTAGAATGAAGACGGATCGTTAAACATAATGTATAGCATTGATGGAGAAAAGAAATTGACCGAACTGACTTTAGACCATCTTGATGGTTACCGTGGTTCGCGTCCTGTACGAATCGGAAATGGTGCCTATGATCATATCCAACTAGGTAATGTAATGCTTATTTCTCAATTAGTTTATTATGTTCTCTAATTGGGAATATTATTGTGTTTTTATCTATATATATATATATGTAGATAAGGTATAATATTTGACTATAAATTATTCTTTGATATTTCTAGATATTTATGGTGAATTAATGGATGCAATGTATTTATTTTTGCAAATATTTTAGATATAAATAGAGTTTTCGAATTCACTCAATTAAACTAATTAATTTCTTTTTTAATAGATATCTTTATAATAAACATGGGTCACCAGTATCTTATGATTTATGGGTAAGCGTAAGAAAATTGACCGATTACGTATGCGATAACTGGAGGATGGATGATATGAGTATTTGGGAGGTTAGAGGAAAACGACAGAATTTCACATACTCAAAAATAATGTGTTGGGTTGCAGTAGATAGAGGTAATGGTTATACATCTGGTTTGTTTGCATATTTCGTTTTCGCTAATTGAATAAATAAAATCATGTTAATATATAATCTAGCGCTCCGATTGTCAGAAAAACGCGTCTTCCCATGTCAAAAAGGACAACGAGAACGATGGATGAACACCCGCGACGAAATCTATGAAGAAATAATGCAGAAAGCTTGGAACCCCGAACGGAAAATGTTCACGCAATCATATGAAGCTTTTGATGCGTTGGATTCGGCGGTGTTGATTATGCCGTTGGTGTTTTTTATTAGTCCGACTGATCCGAGATTTTTGAGCACTATTCAAAAAATATTGTTGCCGCCTGAGAAGGGTAATTTTTCCCTGCTTTTAAATTTTTTTTTGAAAGAATAATAATAATTTTTGTCATTATTAGGTGGTCTGTTAGTCAATAACCTCGTATTTCGTTATAATTATCTTACCACGGATGACGGTAACATTTCCAAATTTACCAACGATATAACACTTTGATTTTACATTAACAATATTAACCTATTTTTTTTATTAAACCAAAAGGCTTGGGCGGTTTAGAAGGTTCATTCTCCATGTGCACTTTCTGGCTAGTCGAAGCATTAACACGCGCCGGCAGATACGACTCAGTTTTACTCGAGCGTGCCGTATTCATCTTTGAACAGATGATTGGATACACAAGTCATTTGGGACTTTTCTCCGAAGAGATTTCGCGGTCGGGCGAGTTGTTGGGAAATTTCCCGCAGGCGTTCACGCATATTTCGTTTATTAGTGGTATGTTTTTTTTGTGTTGTTTTATTTATAGTCCTCAAAATTAATTTAAGTTTTTTGATTTTCTTTCCAGCTGCGTTTAATTTGGACCGTGTGTTGAATGAGTGATTTTTTTGTTTGTTTAACGATATAATGTTGATTATCTATATGACTTTATATTCAAGCAAAGTTATTTATGTATTAAATTAAATTATGTGTACATTCATTATTTATTCATTTATTTTACCAAAATGCTGAGAATTTATATAGTAAAAAAAAATCGTGTTTAGTCTTGACACTTTTCGATTTGTGGTGTGGCCTATATGTTTTAATTGTTAATATCAAGAGTGAATGAGGGAACTTAACATGATTCTACACCAAAAAAAAAAAAGAAAAAACAGAATTCCATTATCATCATCACTATCATGACTACTACGAATAATAATCCCACATCCATTCTATCAACTCCAAAAAGTTAAACTCATGTAAGTGCTCTAGATCCTCCTGTATTACAATTTCCTCGACTTCTCGACGTTCCTCTGCTTCTTCCAGAGCAGTCAAGTGCATTTCTTGCGCGTTCATAAGTTTAAGTTTCTTTCTTGGTCGTCTATTATTACTATTATTCCTGCCCTCATTATTATTGTTATTACTTTGAATGTTATTACTGTTATCATTAGATTGATTGTTACTAATATTATAAGCAATATCGTCATCAATATTATCATTAGCACTATCATTTTCTCCATACTCTCCGTATTCATCATCTTCTTCAATGTCTTTAGCTTTTCGCTTTGGCGGTCTTGGGTGATCAGGCAAATCAGCCAAACAAGGAATAGAAACATAAATGTTTTCGTATGGTTTTTCCAAGTTAAGGATGGTGGTGTTTATTGGTGTTTCTTCAAGTGATTTTTGTTGTTCCTTCTCCTTTTGCTTGCTCTCTAACTTTCGTTCATTCTCTAATGATTTCGAAAAAACAGATGGTGATAACTCAAGATATCGATGCTGTATTTTTGCACTTTCCTCAATACCATGTTCAAACATATCATCTTCCTTTTCAAACAGAAAAAATGGTCCTTCATTATTATCATCATCATTATCATCATCATCATCATCATCATCATCATCATCATTATTATTATTGTTATTATTATTATTATTATTATTATTATTCTTATTATTATTATTATTATTATTATTATTCTTATTATTATTATTATTATTCTTATTCTTCTTCTTCTTCTTCTTCTTCTTATTATTATTATTATTATTATTATTGTTATTATTATTATTATCATTACTGCTACTACATGCCATAATGTAGTCATTATTATCAGTATTATTATTATTATTATTATTTATTATTGCTGCGGTGTAGTCGCACTCATCACCATCATCATTATTATTCTTCTTCGTAATAGTGTCATCATCCTCATCATTTTCAAACAAAGAATCAAAAATAGCATCATCGTCATCTTTGCCCTGATATACACACTGGTCTTCCTTTTCTTCAAAGCCAACATGTTCATCTTGTTTATTACATTGTTGCGTAAAATGAACAATGTGATCAATAACAGTAGTTGTAGGAGCAGCGATCGTCGTAGCTGTTTTAAATGGGGATGGGGAGGGTGTTGTTGGTTTACTAGAAGCAGAAGAAATAGCAGCAGCAGAATCGGTTTTTGTGGGTGATCTGATCCAAAATGACAAGTCTTCCATGTTTTGTAATTTTTGACGTGGTTGTCTATTTCCGTAAGAAAAGCGAGTTACGTCTTTTAATGCACTTGTAATACCCCAGCCATGGTTAAAAAAAATGTGGCTATATCACATGAGGTGATCGTATCCGACCCAGCCGATTGATGATCAAATACATTAATAATAGTGATATTTATTTTCATACAGGGATCTGTGTAAAAACACGTCATTGACAGCTATTTACACGCGACATGTCTTAGTAAACAATTTTGTTAGTTCCTCTGAGAATCTTCATTGAATACATGATACAAACCTAAAATGAATAGAAAAAACTCGATTGAAAATATTAAATTTATCATGCTAATAATTAAGAAAGAAATTATCGAATAACGGTCAGTGTAAATGTCACGCTAAAATTGAGACAAATCCATTTATTATAGAGATGTTGTATGACGATCAAATTTTTCTATAGATAAAATGCAAGAAAAATTACTTTATTAATAAACTTTCATTACAAATCTTTTATCTATTAGAAATATATATTTTTTTTCTTAACAGGCTAAAACTGTTATGAAAATTTTAATTTGAATATAACCAATTTTTATAATAATAATATTATTATTAGACAAGATTATTTTTGCATTAATATTAATATTAAAAATATAAATGAATACAACATAGATTATATATCTTTAATAAATGAAGAATTTAATTTTGATTTTAAAGTATTTTCTTGAATAAAAGACTTAATAATTATAGTATATGATAGTTATTAAAAAATTATATATCAAATTACTTTGATAATAAGCATCTTTCCTATAAAAAATTTAAATCTAATTTTATCCTAATCTTTTAATAAAACTAATTATATTTTTACAAAATAAATAAATTAATATTGCAATTTATTAAAAATTTTAGTCTTCAAAATAATAGTCTTAGTAATAAGATCTATTATTTTCTTTTATCTAAATATATAAAGTAATATCAAAATATATAAAGAAATATCTAAAAATTGAATGATTTAAATAATATAAAATTAAAAATAAAATTAAATTCTAAAAATATTAATATTTACTTGAATTTTTGATAATAATTTTTTCAATATATTTTAATTTTATTTTCATCCTAATCTAGTTCTTTTATTATTTTTTTAATTATTTCATTAGATAAAATATTTTGTTATTTAAATACAAATATTTATATTAATATTACTTTTTTTGATTCGTTATTATGTCTTTTGTATTTTAATTCAAATGAAATTTTTGAATATTTTTTTTATTTTTCTTTTCTTATTTAATAAAAGTTAATAAGCTTAAATATTTATAATATTGAAGAATTAATATTTATCTTTCAATTGTATTTTATAATTTAGTTTTATAAATATCTTCTTTTAAAATTAAAATAAAATAAGTAATTTCAGTTTTATAACAAGTAAATATTTTTTAATAATCAGATATAGTTATTTATAATTATATTTAAAAAATATATATATTATAGAATTTTTTAATAAAAATATTTTAATAAATTACATTATTAATAATTATAAAGCTTCTTTTTGATTATTAATTTTATAATTTTCTTTATTATAAATAAGATTATTAAGAAATTTTAAAGGTAACATATCTTATTTTGTTTGAGCAGATTATATTTAAAATAATAAATTTTCTTGATTTATTAGATTTTCTTTAATATTTTGCTTAATAAATTTCATATTAAAAGTCTCTAATACTTTATCAAAAGTAAGATAATGATCTTCTTTATTAAATTAATAGAATAAACTTGTTAAAGAATTATTTTTAAAGAAGAATTATCATTAATATAGATAAAAAAATGAATTACTAAACTTATATAATTTGTCTTTTCTGCAATAGAAAAAAGAAATACAAAAATAGCAAGATTCTTAAATTATATATCAAAATTTTTTATATAAATTCTAATTTTATAATCTTTCTAAAATTCTGCCTATTGATAATATAAAAATTAAACTTTTAATATATTATTATTCTTTTAATATAAGTATTAATATAAAAGATAAATATAATTCTTAAACTATCAAAAATATATATTTTTACTAATAATTATAATATCAAAGAATTTTTTATAGTATATTAATAAGAATATTCTTTTTTATTAAAGATTTATTAAAGATAATTTCTAAAGATAGATAATAATAGTATTCTTTAGATTAATTAGCTAAAATGTAATTCAATTTCAAAATATAATTTTAAAAATAGATATAATAATTAGTTTATTAATAAAATAAAATAATAAATCTTAATCAAGATTTATTTTACAAGAGATATTTCTTAGAATTCTCTTTAAATTATGATCTATTTAAAATATAAATTGAAAATTAAATTTATAAAACTTAAATTAAATTAATTAATTAACTAACTATCTAACTGATTAATGAATTATCTTTTTTATAGCTAAAATATATCATTTTTATATATTTTAGAGATTATATAAATAATACTTTTATTATAATACTTATATTACTTTTGTTATAATTTAAATATTATTTTAGTTAGTATTATAATATTAATTTTATTATGATAATATTATTAATTTTGTTATAATAATTTTACTATAATTATTATATTTATAAAATTTTCTAAAAATATCTACAAATAATATTTTTTAAGTTAATATTTAATAAAATATAAATAATTATTCATTTAATTATATTATAATATAAAGTAAATAATAATATATAGCTAGTTAATATTCTATTAAAAATTCATATTGCAACAGAATTCTCTTTATTAGTATTTTGCTTTGCAAAATTTAAGACTGAATATCAAGTTTTTACAAGACTCAATAATTTTTCAAAATTATTATTAGTCATTTTTCTTAACTTTATTAATAATAATTTTCTTAGATTTAGAATTACTTATTCTGAAATATGTTGAAATATTTATTAGCTCTGCTAATAATTTTTCAATATCAAGATATCAAATTTCCAGTTATTATTTAAAAAAATTTATTATAGAGAAATAATTTCTCTTTTATTAAATTTATAATTATAATAGTATTTACTATTTCTTAATTAGATCAAAATATATTATAATTAATACTTCTATTAGATAATATTATAATAATTATTTTTAAAATAATATCTTTCAAGATAATTTTTATTCTTGATTTATATATTAATAGTATTTGAAAAAGTTTAAATGAATAATAAAAAAAATATAAATTCTATTATATAATTAAATGTAATTATTTATAATAAATAATATTTTATAAATAAGTATAATATAAGATAAATATATTAAATTAAAGAGTAATATAATATAATTAATTAAAATTACAAAAATTTTAAATTAATATACTTTCAGAAAGATTATATAAAAGAGAGTTTTTTAAATAAATAAATCTGTAATATAGGCTGATTTTCATGTTCAATTTTCATGCTATAATATATAATTCTATAATTTTAATTATATTACTGCTGATTTAGAAATTAATATAATCTTATATCATATTAGATAATTACTTAGCCATATAATTTTTATTAATATTTTTTATATTAATTTGATTTTTATATCTATTTACTATTTTATAATTAATTTTTTCTTTATTTCTATAATAAAACTGTATTTTTTTATTATTTATTTTAATATTATTAATAATATAGTTTCTTTTTGAATTTAAATAAATAAGAATATTATTTTATTACAAATATTTATTTTTTATTTTTCTTTGTTATTATTAGATAAGTTTGTTTTGCTATTGAATTAA
The DNA here is from genome assembly GCA_910591765.1 of Ambispora leptoticha. NCBI lineage: Eukaryota > Fungi > Glomeromycota > Glomeromycetes > Archaeosporales > Ambisporaceae > Ambispora > Ambispora leptoticha. Next base: position 4,377 of record CAJVPS010001416.1, on the reverse strand, counting down.
AAGTATTATTTCTTTTATTATTTTTTGTTTTTTTATATCTATTTTATTTATATTATTATTATTTTGAATTATAAGAATAATTATTATCTAATTATATAGAATATTGTTATATGATTTTTCTTTCTTAAAATTCAAAATTTTGAGAATCAAATAGTATAAAAGATAATTGTAATATTATATCATTATTTTCTTTATTATTTTATTTCTATTAACTATTAGCATTCATAGAATATTAGTCATATCTCAATCTTATTTGTTAGTAACTCTGTTACTTTTTCTATCTATTTCTTGAACTAAAAATAAGTTATTATTATTTTTATTATATTCTTGATCATCTAACTAATAATCAGCAGATTAAGTAACTTTATATTCTAAATATCAATTAGTTCTGATATCTTTCAGAATTAAGTTATGACTACTGAAACTAGAATTATACATTTTATAAAGTAATGTTAAACTTTTCAAATATTATAAAAAATAAGAAAAAAAAACTCATCTTTCTTTAACTTAATATGCTTCTAAGAGAATATAAAAAGATATAGTTTCTTATCTATATTCTAATAGTATTCAAGATAGATAATAGAATAAAAGAACTTCTTATTTTTTTTTACATCTAGAGATAAAACTTCTTCTTTTTGAAAATTAATTTATAATAAATAAGTACTTTCTTTTTTATCTTTTTCTATAAAATTGATAATAAACTTCTTCTCTTTATTATTGATAAAGTATAATTTATAATCTTTATAATTTATTTTTTTTTATTTTTATACCAATAATAATAATAATTTTATAAACTATATTAGTAATCTTGATATTATTATTTTAATTAATCTTTAATTAGAATAATTTTTTTAACTTCTAAATATTGATAATATTATTATCATTTTAAGATTATACATATATAATTATTTTAAAATAATAATAGTGACAGTATTCTCAGTAGTTATTTACTTTTTTTATAGCTTTAAGAGATTATATAACTGATTATCTTCTTAATAAGATAATATAAGCAAGATTTACTTCTGACAAAAATATATTTATCTTCTTAATAAAATAATTTATGTAAATTTATTTTTAATCAAAATGCTCTCTCAATAGAGCAAGAAAAAAACAAGATAAGATATAGGATAAAATATATGTATTTTATTAAAGAAAAATACTAATTAACTATTTTTAACTTAGTAGTTAATTCTTTTTATCAAACTTAATTATCCTTCTTGATCACTTCTTGACTCTTTATATATAATATTTTTCTTGCTATACTAATTATAAATCATTTTTAACATGATATTTTACTTAATTTAATCAAGAATAAGTAAAATTTAAAAAGAATAATCACAAGAAATTAAATATATGATAATAAAGAATTTAAAATTAGTGAAATATTAAATCATTTAAAGTTAAAGTAAGAAAAGAAAAAAAACTAATAATAATTAATTAGAAAATTATTAATTTAATAAAACTATAAATTAGATGTGACACACATAGCTAAATTAATAAAAGAATAAGACTAAATATAGATAATAATATAAACTAAAAATAGAATTAATTATAAATGATATTAATTAATATAAATTACTTATTTATTTAATTTAGTAATAATTGGTAATTACTGTATCATATATTGTGTGACTGTACTATATATTATGCTGCATAAAGATAACTTCTTAACTAGTTGTAGCTTATAACAGTCAATCAGAGAACTATGATAAAGTTATGATAACTAATTAGAGAATTATGATAAAATTATGATTAGTTATGACTTTCATCATTAGTACTGTATCTACTGCATCATATAAATAGATAATTAATTATAATATTAATAATTAATATAAGAAAAGTTATTCTAATATATAGTTTGGTACAAAGTGATTCGTATATCACAAAAAATTGAATAATAATTTTTTTTACATATAATTTTTTTTTAAAAAAACCCAATAGGTATTCAGATTTATTATATTAAAAAAAATTTTTTAAAATTCATTATCATTATCAAGATCATCATCATCATCCATTTCATCATCCAATAAAATTATATCATTATCTAATTAATGATATTCCTTTGCCTTTGCCAACATCCTTCTTCAAAATCTAACTATTACTTTTGAAGTTATTTTTTTATTAAAAGTATATAAAAGCTTATTTCTAATGTCTAAAAGGTTAGAATGTGAACCTGACCTTGCTACCTCATTTTTTACTATGATCTAAATACCCTCAATTGGCTGAAGTTCATAATGATAAGAAGAAGTAAAAAAAATTTAATGATCATATTGCTTGATTATTTCAACACAAGCAAATGAAGTCTTTTCTTTGTATCTTTTGACAAGTTTCAAAAGCTCAGGCTTGCATAGTTTATCAGAAAAAGAAATTTGGTGAGTAATTAGCCAATCAATAATTTCTTGTTTTTTGGTACTTGAGATTGGGATATTTTCGATTCATCATTTATGATAATGTGCACTATCTATGTGAATATTTGCTAAACCATATATTTTACTAATTATTTCATAAAGTGTTGTAAAAAGATTTTCAAAAACTTTAATATTGAAGTTTTCATGATAATCAACTTGGTCAGGAATAATATTGGTATCTTTAATAATATCTGAAACATTATCTCATTCTTCAACATTATTTCGTCTTCATCCCCGAGCTCCAAAAGATTTGATTCTCAGATTCCAAATATATATAGAATTTGAAATAAGTTTACCATGTATCTTATTAGTATCACTATTTTGAAACACGGTAATTACACCAAAAATTACTAATAATGGATCATATCCTGATATTAAAACAATATCTTGTTGAGGAATCCACATATTTGGTGATGTATAATATAAATAACAATATAACTTGTCAAGAAAGACTTCTAAAAGGTGTGAAATATCATTTTTGCCTTCTAAATTAGCAAAATGATAATGAATATAATGACAATAAAATATTATATTATTTGGTAACTTATGAAAAATGTTTTTTCACTCTTTCTTTCTGTAATAATAGCCTAACTAATATAATATTCAAAGAAGTTGCTATTTTGAAAGTGTATACTCATATTCACTAAGGAACTGCTGTAAAAAAGAGATGGAAATTTGATATCTATTTTTATTATTATCCGTAATATACGTACATAAAAGTGATGTGATATTTTTGTCTGATTTTAATTTAGAGGGTCCAAGATTTTGATGTGAGATAAAGGTATTATCATTGTGCTGGTTTCAGTCAGTTACTATAACCCCAACTATACTCTCAGCAACACCCAAAATTAGGATAACTTGCTTATATATTGGTATATTTTTATTTTGTTTGTTAACAGAAATAGGATCAGAAAAGTACTGGTAAGCATTTATCACTATCCATTTTTCATTATCAGTCAGTGGTGCATAATTACATTTTACACGAAAACTATCTATTGAAATTTGATAAAATTTGTAAAAAAAATATATTTATTTATGATCTTTAATCTATGTGAAAATGGAATTATTCAGTATATTACACATGGTTTTGGTATTATGAAGATTTTTATGACTCTTATTGATGTATGAATCACTTTGCACTAGACCATATATTTAAAATTATAAATATATAATACTTTAAAGAATTGATCATAGATAATATATTTGAATAATAGATTTTAAGTAATAATATTCTTTTACTAACAAGATGATAAGATTTTAAATAAATATATTAATTGTTTAATTTACTATAAAATTGATAGAATTTTAATTAATTCTTTATACTAATAAAAGTCATGACTTAATAATATTAAAATCTGTTTTGTTAGAACTAGAAGTATTTAATTTTTTATAATAATTCTAGATTCTAATTTATTATTCTCAAGATATAACTTTAAATAATTATTATTATAAGAATTCTTAATTTATAAATATTTTTATCAAAATTTTAATGAATATAATATGATTTTTTTTATTTTTAAGCAAATTTTTCATGATATTAATATTAAATTTTCATTTTTTTATTAAAACTTTATCTCTAATAAAGAAAGATTAGTAATTTTTATCTTATTAATAAGTTTTTTTTTATTTTTATTAGAATTTTAATATATTTTATTGAGTAATAGATCTGTTTAATTCTAATTTATTTATAATAATATAAGCTCTTTTAACTAATTTATTTAAAATAATATTTTTTTTATTATTAATTGATCTTAATTTAATATTTATAAATATAATAGCTTATTTATTATAGATAAAATAGAAAGATATGAATTTTATTAAACTTTATCTCATTATTTTGTAAGTAAAAAATACTGAAAATATATATATATATCTTATTCTTTTTTATATTATTATCATAGTGACATAAAATTTCTTAATTTCCTAATCTTTTCTTAGTTATGCAAATTCACATATTTTTATATTTCTT